>JARQOC010000005.1:133069183-133307379 GCA_033576535.1 Allobates femoralis
ACTTCAAAGATAATATATCTCCAAATGAGTTTTGTTTACAAACACATCAAGGCTAGAGAGTAAATTAATAAATATTAATAGGTGGTATCGCTTTAATAATTTATTTGCTAAATGATATTGATATAGTCCGCACCCCCTATATCTCCATTATGGTACAGCCCGCGTCACTTCCGTTTTTTGATGGCAACAAAAGCAGAATGTGGCGCGGAGCTGAGAGCGCCCCCTGGTGGGAAGAGTCAATGACAGCACAGACAGTAAATAAAAAGGAAGAAAATAACTGCACGAAATCAAGTCGCGCACTGAGGTGTAGAGGAGAGAAATAAAGCGTGTAATATCCCCGAGCTGCACAGAATGCCACAATCTCAGAGGCCTGTGTACAATGTCATTCTGATTCATCATTTATGGGGGTTTAATAACCTTTTATTTGTGTAATTTCTCCTCAGTGACATTGTTGCCATTGGCGTCATCACAATTGCTCATTAGTTCATGACTTTTAAGCAGAGAAAAATGTTTTTAAACAATTTGGCGACTTTTTTAAAGTATTCCACAAAAATGTCGAGCCACGTTTGCTACATTTTTAAGCTACAGTCGACATTTTGCGCTAAAAAGTCATTAAATGTCATTTGTATCTATATCTCTACCACTTTAGCCCCACAATCTAAACTTTTCTAAAATACTTGCATTAGAAATTCCCTATCCTTCCTTGACACTGACTGCTATTGGCATTTTTTCCCTAATTGTGCACAATGACAGCGCGCTCTTTGTTGCCAGCTCAGACCAACAGTAATGAGCCGACAGCAGAGCAGAGCGCACTGATATCGCACCTCGACAGAATACTCAGCATAGAGACCAGTGCTGCCCCCACAAGTGACATCACCGAGGATCCCAACACTGCACTCTGCTCTGCTGTCCGCTCATTACTGTTGGTCTGAGCTGACAACAAAGAGGGCGCTGTCATTGTACACATGGCACAGGATTTAGGGAAAAAAAATGGCAATAGCAATTAGAAGTGGGGTAACTAGAGTCTGATGCGCCCTGATGCAAAATTCAGACACCCCCCATACACACACACACACACACTTATGATGGTCAGATGTATGGGCCCTTTTTGAATTCTAAGCCCTATTAAGACTCGTGAATTGGCCCCCTCCCCCTTCATTACGTATTAATGTTCACCATCCTGATATACAGCTCTGGAAAAAATTATGAGACCACTGCAAAGTTTGTCAGATTTTTCTCTTTATAGGTGTATTATAATGCAAAGAAAACAAGTTCTTATTAATTTAGACGCAACAATACTCGTGTTTTAACTCAGAAAGAGTTCAGAAATCAATATTTGGTAGAATACCCATGATTTTTAATCACAGCTTTCATGTGTCTTGGCATGCTTTCCACCAGTCTTTCACACTGCTTTTGGGTGACCTTATGCCACTTTTGGCACAAAAATTTAAACAATTCTTCAGAGGTGGCAGCTCGGGTTGTAGTGAGGCGGCAGCTCTGGTGGTGGTGGTGGGGCGGCAGAATGGTCATTGCAGGCTGTAAGCTTTCCTGAAGAGATGAGTTTTCAGGTTCCGTCTGGAGGATCCGAGCATGGTGGATAATTGGACATGTTAGGATACAGAATTCCAAGAATTCTTGGAGGCAGTTGTGTGAGGAACGAATAAGTGTGGAGGAGAGGAGGAGGTCTTGGGAGGATCGAAGTTTACACGAGGGAAAATATTGGGAGATTAATTCAGAGATATAGGGAGTGGACAGTTTTGGACAGCTTTGTAGGTCAGTGTTAGTACCTTGAACTGGATTTGTTGTGGAATTGGGAGCCAGTGAAGAGATTTGCAGAGGAAAGTAGCCAGGAGAGAGGTGGATTAGTCAGGCAGCAGATTTGAGGACAGACTGGAGTGGTGCAAGGGAGTTAGCAGGGAGACCAAAGAGAAAAATGTTGCAGTAATCGAGGCGGGAGATGATGAGGGCGTGTACGTACAAGAGTTTTAATAGATTGAGGGGTGAGGAATGAACGAATTCTGGAAATATTTTTGAGCTGGAGGTGACAGGAGGTGGCAAGAGTTTGATTGTGCGATTTGAAGGACAGGGCAGAGTTGAGAGTTACTCTGAAGCAGTGGATTTCGGGTATGGGAGAGAGCGTTATGCCATTTACCATAATAGATAGATCGGGTAGGAAAGATACATGAGATGGAGGAAAGATGTTAGGAAGCGAGAGGTGAAGTAGACACTCCGTGATTCTGGACAGCAGAGAGGTGACATCTGAACCAGAGGGGTAGATCTGAGTGTCGTCCATGTACAGTTTGTACTGGAAGCTTTGGGACTTTATGAGGTGTCCTAGGCCAAGGGTATAGATGGAGAAAAGTAGGGCCCCCAGGACAGAATAAAGGTGTAGAATCCAGTGCCACAAAATTTCTTTTTATTTTCAAAAATTAAAAATCACACATCCTCCAGAGGAGCTTCTGGACGCGTTTCGTTGGTCTAGCCCAGTGATTTTCAACCTTTTTTGAGCCGCGGCACACTTTTTATACTTAAAAAATCCCGGGGCACACCACCAACCAAAATGGCACAAAATGACACTAAAACAGTACATATTATACATATAGTTAATAATATAGATTCTAAATGTATTTATACTCACTCAGTGTGAAACCTGGGCCTGTTTCAATAAACACAAAAGGGATATCCTGGCAGGAATGGTGGAAAGACACACACGAAGCTCTTCCTCAACAGTTCTCAGTCTCTCCCTGTTTTTAGTTTTTATCGCAGTCAAGCTTGAGAAGCCCAGCTCACATAGATATGTGGTCGAAAATGGGAGCAATGTCAAAATGGCTTTGTTGGCCAGAATGGGGAACTCCTTGGCAACAGATAACCAAAAACTGTCCAAAGGAAGATCAGCAAACTTTAGCTTTAAACCGTGATCTTGCTTCAGTTCAATGAGTTCCTCTTGCTCCTTTAAAGTCATGTCCTTTCCAGCAACGGATAATGACCTGTATGGGTCCCTAACCCAGTCAAGGCATTCTGTGAAGGTTGAAGAGAAATAAAACGATAACTTCTCCTCAAGAGTTTTCAAATGTCTGCCAATCACCTCGCACATTGCAGCAGTGTTGTCATCATGCAGTTTCTCGGTGAGCGGGAACATCTGAAGGTTGCCACCCTGCACATGTTGCTGCCAGAGCTGCACCTTTAAACGGAATCCGTTCATTTTATCAGTGCTTGTAAGCAGGTTTTCATTTCGGCCTTGCATCCGTGTGTTTAGTTCATTCAGATATTGAAATATATCAGCCAGGTATGCCAGCTTTGCACACCACTCATCACTTGCAAGCAGCTTTGAATAATCGGACCTCTCGTTTGTCAGAAATATTTTAAGTTCCTCTCGCAACTCATACACATGGGCCAGCACTTTGCCGCGTGACAGCCACCTGACCTCCATGTGGAGCAATAAGATTTTATGTTTCGCTCCCATTTCTGTACACAAAGACGCATATAAGCGACATCTCAAAGGTCGCGTCTTCACAAAGTTCACTATGCGCACAACATCATCCAACACAGGAGCTAGATCTGCTGGTAAGGTCCTTGCAACGAGGGCCTCACGGTGCAAGAAACAATGGGTAACAAGAACATCTGGGTTTCTTTCTTTAACCCTACTTACAAAGCCTTTGATGTGCCCGACCATGGCTGCGGCTCCATCAGTGCAGACACCTGTGCAGTTTTCCCATGTAAGCCCACTTTTATCAAGATATTCCGATGTGACCTGGAATATCACCTCTCCTGTTGATTTTTCTGGCAGTGCCTTGCAAAATAGGAAGTTTTCAAATTTCTTACTGATGCGCACCTTTTCCAAAACAACTGTTTCAATGTCCGCAGACATGTCATCAATCCGTCTGGCAATTGTGTTATCAGAGAGAGGCACTTTAGCTATCTCTTTGGCTGCGTCAGGGCCAAGCATCTCATTTACAATAGCTTTACAAGCTGGCAGTATTAATGTTTCTGCCACAGTGTGGGACTTTTTTGATTTAGCAATGAGTTCAGCAACAAGGTAGCTAGCTTTGAGGGCTCTCTCATTTAACTTTGTGCTTTTTCTCAAAAAAGTTGCCCCTTTCTCATTGTTTGTACGTAAGTGTACAAAATACTCCATCGGCTTGTTTTGAACGGAAGGGTGTTTCATTTGGAGATGGCGTTTAAGCTTGCTTGGCACCATGGCGCTATTGGATAGCTTCTCACAACACACCAAGCACAGTGGTGTTGGTGCTGTCGCATCCCCAGTGAAAGTAAATCCAAATGAAAGATAGCTTTCACTGTATTGCCTTGAGCTCACCTTCTTGTCTTTTTTCTTTTGTCGACCTCTCATACTACCTTCATCTGGGTTAGAATTGTGTCCAGGGTCCTGTTCGGCATTTGCCTTTTCCATTCTCAAATACTTCTCCATCACTGCTGAGATAGTGTGCGCAGCCACACACTAAAATAGAAGAGTATTACATTATCTGCCACACTTAAAGGACCTCTGCCAGGCATATTTCACTCTTGAGGGCTTAAAAAGCAGGTCTTGTGGTGATAAGAAGCTGATTTAAAACCCCAAGAGTGAACTCCGTGAGAGCTGTATGTGTGGAATAATAACTTATATTACTACGGTCTGCTTTTCCTGCTTGAATGGACACTAGTGACGTAGCACTCAGCTTTCTCTATAAGTAGAATAGAGCCGGCTGCAAAGTGCTACGCCACTAGAGTCAATTCAAGCAGGACATGACTGCTGAAGACCGGCAAAATATCATTTATTATTCCACACATACAGCTCTCACGGAGTTCACTCTTGGGGGTTTTAAATCAGCTTCTTATCACCACAAGAGCTGCTTTTTAAGCCCTCAAGAGTGAAATATGCCTGGCAGAGGTCCTTTCAATAAATTATTTATTTTAAAAAAGTTAAATAAAAAAGGATAACCCCCTCATATATACAATCCCATGTAACCTCATACATACAGTCCCATGTATTCCCATATATATATATACAGTCCCATGTAAACTCATACATACAGTCCCACGTATATGAGCACATAATTATCAGCACCATATACTGTGGTGATGTGCACTGTACAGCGCCACAGTATATGGTTCTGATAATTATGTGGCTCATATACTGCAATAATAAAGGGGTACAATGAGAAATACTATGGCCATGAGGCCAGAGTACAAGTGCCAGCTCATATACTTAGCATATGAGCTGGTACTTGTAGTACTCCAGCCTCATGACCATAGTATTTCTCATTGTACATTTCCCATTGTTATATGCAGTATACTGCTGGAGTATTAAAAGTACCAGCTCATATGCTGAGTATTCTGCCAACAGTTCATATACTCAGGCAAAAGCTCACATAGTCAGCAACAGCTGATTAACTGTTAATGAGCTGTTGCTGACTTAATTATACACAGCATTATTGGCGGGCATTACCTTGGCGGCGGGAAAATGCGAGAGTCTCTCCGCTCTCAGGATGACGCGCCGGCCTTGGTGACGTCATTAAGTCGCGCGAGCGTTCAAAGCTCGCGCATGTGTTATTCCGTGACTGCTCATCGCTGCGCATTGCCGGGGAACAAAACAAAGGGGGCACCATAGTTTGAGGAACTTTCCCCGCGGCACACCCGACCATGTGTCGCGGGACACTAGTGTGCCGCGGAACACTGGTTGAAAATCACTGGTCTAGCCCACTTAATCGTCAGTACAATGGCAATACAAGCAACAGGAATATATACAATTTAAAAAGCAAAACCACCCCCTCTCGCATGTGTCACAAATATACATCAATTATTTCTATCCAATCATATACCTGCAGATTTTAAAAGAGTTAAAGAAAGAGAGAAAAAAAAAAAGAAGGGGAGGAGAGGAGAAGAAAATAACTGATAACAGAAAGTAAAAGAAGGAGAAAAAAAGAAAAAAAGAAAAAAGGGAAAAGGGAGGGGAGATGAAGAAAGGATTTAATAACAGAGAGTAAAAGGGAGACAAAAAAAAATATATAAATAAAAAAAATAAAAAAAAAATAAAAAGGGGGGAGGGGAGGTACTGTAGTAGGAGGGAGTGGTCGACTGTGTCGATAGCAGAGGACTGGTCTATAAGGAGGAGGATGGAGAAATTTCTGTTAGCTTTGGTTGTAAGTCATTAGAAATTTTGGTCAGGGCAGTTTCGGTGGAGTGGTGGGGGCGGAAGCCAGATTGGAGATTGTCAAGGAGAGAGTTAGATAAGAGGTGGGAGGAAAGCTCAGCATGGACATGATACTCAATGAGTTTGGAAGCAAATGGGAGCAGCGATATGGGGCGGTAGACGGTCATAGCAGTCGTGTCAAGGTTAGGCTTTTTGAGGGTGGGTGTGATGGTGGCATGCTTAAAATCAGAGGGGTAGGTACTAGAAGATAGCGATAGGTTGAAGAGATGGGTTAGGGCTGGAATAATCGTGTTAGTGAGGTTGAGGAGGGGTGGGAAGGGATGGGGTCAAGTGCACAGGTGGTAAGGTGTGATTTGGAGAGGAGACGAGTAAGCTCTCCTTTAGTGATGTTGGAGAGGGAGGTTGTGAGGGAAGGGCAGAGGTCTGTATATGGAGGGGTTTGGGTAGTGTAACAGTAAAGGTTTGCCTTGTTTGGGCCATCTTATTTTTTAAGTATGTGGCGAAGTTCTCAGCAGAGATGAGGAAGGTTGGAGGGGGCAGTGGTGGGCGGAGTAGAGAGTTGAATGTACGATCCCCTTCCTGGTATATATGTCCCCATCCTGGTAAATAAGATCCCTATCCTGGTACATATGTCCCGATCCTGGTATCTATGATCTCCTTCCTGGTATATATGGTCCTTGTCCATGTATATATGTCCCCATCCTGGCTTACATAGTACCCAGCCTAGTATATATGTCCCCATTCTGTACCTAACGCAAACACGCATAATTAAAAACAAAAACATTCGGCTTCCGGTTCCGGCGCCTCCATGGTCGAACGTGTGTGACAGCGCTCCGGAGCCCGCCGTACCCGACCGACATAATCCCCGAGCCCCGGAGCAATCTACCACCTCCACAAGATGAGCGGGAGCAGATAAGGGTCTAAGGCCACCATGGATCGATTTGTCACCAGGAGCGGTGACAGGGAAACAAGCGGCGCGACCCTCGCGCCTGGAGGAGGAGAAGGCGCGAAAACCATAACGTGTGAGGACGCCACAAAGTGTGAAGGATAACCCCCTCATATATACAATCCCATGTAACCTCATACATACAGTCCCATGTATTCCCATATATATATATATATATACAGTCCCATGTAAACTCATACATACAGTCCCACGTATATGAGCACATAATTATCAGCACCATATACTGTGGTGATGTGCACTGTACAGCACCACAGTATATGGTTCTGATAATTATGTGGCTCATATACTGCAATATAAAGGGGTACAATGAGAAATACTATGGCCATGAGGCCAGAGTACAAGTGCCAGCTCATATACTCAGCATATGAGCTGGTACTTGTAGTACTCCAGCCTCATGACCATAGTATTTCTCATTGTACATTTCCCATTGTTATATGCAGTATACTGCTGGAGTACTAAAAATACCAGCTCATATGCTGAGTATTCTGCCAACAGTTCATATACTCAGGCAAAAGCTCACATAGTCAGCAACAGCTGATTAACTGTTAATGAGCTGTTGCTGACTTAATTATACACAGCATTATTGGCGGGCATTACCTTGGCGGCGGGAAAATGCGAGAGTCTCTCCGCTCTCAGGATGACGTGCCGGCCTCGGTGACGTCATTAAGTCGCGCAAGCGTTCAAAGCTCGCGCATGTGTTATTCCGTGACTTTTGTACACAGCCACAAAATGGAACAATGTGTCCATGATTTCACTGCAACCAGAGATCTGCGAACAATCTCTACACAATTATCTGTATGTGTAACTGGGCCTTTACTCGAGAATCATCAGCCTTTGCCTGCAGTCAGTAACTTTGCTACCTGCCTGCTAGCAATTTCAACTCATCTCGTTACCTTCCTCTACCTGTCTGTCAGTGGCCTCCAGCAATCCTGTTAACTGTTTACAGTTGTCTGTGTTCTTGTTATGCTTCTGTAGTCTTCTGCTACTTCACAATCTGTCACAGGTCTTCGGTTACACTGCCAATTGTCCAAGCTGTTCATGTTATGTTCTGTAAGGCACCTTTCTCATCAGCGTTTTTGTATAATCGCGATAGATCCGGCAGCCTTGCCGCATCTGCCGCCTAACGGCTCACTTGCGGCAAGCCTGTGGAAAGCCATATTCATACCCTATGGGACTTGCGGTCATGTGCGGCAAGTGTGGTTTTGCTGGATCTGGCACTCACGGCAAGTCAAAAAACAGCGTCTTGTTTTTGTGCACTGCTGCAAGTGCTGGATTTAGCAAAACCGTTTTTGCCAAACACGACCGCAAGTCCCATAGGGAATGAATGGGGCTTGCCGCAAGTCAGCCATTACGCGGCAGATGTGGCAAACCTGCCGGATCTGCTGAAATTGTACAAAGGCTGTTATATAATAAATCAGTTATAATCATGATTTATTATGGTGTCTCAAAGTGTCTGTAAAAAAATACTGTCTGTGATTTTGTTTTTAATCTGTCCAGTAAAAATATAAAGTAAAATTGGCAAAGATGAGCCCAACATATTCTAGTTACAATATACAGTACATAATCTCTAGGCTGTACAATAACCGATCTAACCCGACATATCGTATAGAATATAATCTCTAGACTGCACACTATCCAAATATGTCGTACAGCATATAATCTATACGGCTGTACAATAGCCGGCCTGTCCTGACATGTCGTATAGTATATAATGTCATATAGTATATAATCTCTAGGCAGTACAATAACCAGCCTGTCCTTTCATACAGTACATAATCTCTAGGCTGTATAAGAGCCACCTGTCCTGACATCATGCCATACAGTATATAATGTATAGGCTGCACAATGTTTGACATGGCGCACAGTATATAATGTCTAGGCTGTACAATGTCTGACATGTCGCACAGTATACAAGTGTCGGGCCCACTGGGACAGGATACTTGGTACTGGACCGGGTCTGCTGCTGGGGATTTCACAGGTGGTCCTGGGCCAGACCGTGTACCGGGCCTGGCAACAATAAGGGGAATATTTACAGGGGATAATGTCAGTTGTGACGCCACCCACGGCTTGTGGTCAATAAGAGGGACCACCACTGCTACAGAACCTCCGGGGATGATGTTATAGCAGCTTAGGATGGTATAGTTCTCCGCAGGTAGAACTTGATTCCCCGCGGCAGAGATGATAGAGTCTATGGTGTAGTGTGTGGTGCAGGCTTGTGCTGGGTGCAGTGCACTTACTGTCCTGGTGCTGCAGAAATCCTCTTTCCAGTTTCAGGGCTGACAGGCTGTGAATCCTCAGGTTGTAATCCTCTGCAAACCTGTTTGGAGGGAATCATGTGGAGGCAGAATCATGCAAGGGAGTCAGAGTCAGGGTTCACTGTGTTTACTTCTCAGCCTTCTCTTAGTTACAGTTCACAGTCACAATTCACAAGTCTTTACACCTACATAACTCCCCCCTCCGGGTTCCTTTACTCCCTGCAGCCAGGTTGTTCCTCTCTATGACCCCTCGCTCGTTCTCTGTCCTTTCCAGGCTTCTGATTCTCTCTTTCTCACTTGGTGTGTGTGTGTGTCTCCGGACGGTATGGCGGTGACTCGGACCCCTGTGGGCCCTCGTGGTTGCCACTGAGCTACCCGTCCTGTGGGGTAGGAACCATAACTTGTTAGAGTCCCCCGTCGGTTGTCTGGGGATACCGGGTGAATCAACGGTCCCCTTCAGAGCAGACACTCTGCTACTAGCCTAGCCTCCAATAGTCCTCCTGGGTGAGGCTCTACCAGGCTCCTTCTAACCGTGTCTTTGGGCTCAATAGAAGGGCTACTCCGCCTGCGTGTCTGCCGTCTCAGCCGTGTTTCTAGGACCCAGTATCACTGGTCCTCTCGTCCCTCACACTCCTGGGGTGCTAGCTCCGGATGGGCTTTCTCTCTGTGGCTCACACTGGCTCTCCAGATTCCACCCCACTCTTCCAGGACATGTGCTTTTGTCTTTGCATCTCAGTCTACATCGGCCTACTGCTGTCTTTCGGCCTGTGCCGTGCTCCTCAGCCTGCTGCTGGTCTGTGTCTTGGCTGCTCGGCACCCTGGGCCTACTGACTCCTTCGTCCTCCCCCTTCTCTATATCTACCCTCTGTCACCTGACCTACTTGCTGGCCCACCCACTGTCTCTAAACCCACCACCCCTTCCCGGCCTAGAGTTCCCGGGCTCCGGGTTGGGTGCTGCTGCTCTCTAGTGGTTGTGTGGGCTATCTGTGAGGGTGTTGTGGTGCAACTGTCGTCCTATCTTACTTGACTGCAGTTACCTATGTGGCCTCCTGGTCGCAGGGGCGCCACACAAGTATAATGTGTAGGCTGTTCAATGTCTGATGTGGAGCCGGCCTCCTGACATGTCGCACAGTATATAATGTGTAGGCTGTACAACGTGTGGAGCCCGGCCTCCTGACATGTCGTACAGTATATAATGTGTAGGCTGTACAATGTGTGGAGCCCGGCCTCCTGACATGTCGCACAGTATATAATGTGTAGGCTGTACAATGTGTGGAGCCCGGCCTCCTGACATGTCGTATAGTATGTAATGTCATATAGTATATAATCTCTAGGCAGTACAATAACCAGCCTGTCCTTTCATACAGTACATAATCTCTAGGCTGTATAAGAGCCACCTGTCCTGACATCATGCCATACAGTATATAATGTATAGGCTGTACAATGTCTGACATGTCGCACAGTATATAATGTCTGATGTGGAGCCCGGCCTCCTGACATGTCGCACAGTATATAATGTGTAGGCTGTACAATGTGTGGAGCCCGGCCTCCTGACATGTCGCACAGTATATAATGTATAGGCTGTACAATGTCTGACATGTCGCACAGTATATAATGTGTGATGTGGAGCCGGCCTCCTGACATGTCGCACAGTATATAATGTGTAGGCTGTACAATGTGTGGAGCCCGGCCTCCTGACATGTCGCACAGTATATAATGTGTAGGCTGTACAATGTGTGGAGCCTGGCCTCCTGACATGTCGCACAGTATATAATGTGTAGGCTGTACAATGTGTGGAGCCCGGCCTCCTGACATGTCGTACAGTATATAATGTGTAGGCTGTACAATGTGTGGAGCCCGGCCTCCTGACATGTCGCACAGTATATAATGTATAGGCTGTACAATGTCTGACATGTCGCACAGTATATAATGTGTGATGTGGAGCCGGCCTCCTGACATGTCGCACAGTATATAATGTGTAGGCTGTACAATGTGTGGAGCCCGGCCTCCTGACATGTCGCACAGTATATAATGTGTAGGCTGTACAATGTGTGGAGCCCGGCCTCCTGACATGTCGCACAGTATATAATGTGTAGGCTGTACAATGTGTGGAGCCTGGCCTCCTGACATGTCGCACAGTATATAATGTGTAGGCTGTACAATGTGTGGAGCCCGGCCTCCTGACATGTCGTACAGTATATAATGTGTAGGCTGTACAGTGTGTGGAGCCCGGCCTCCTGACATGTCGTACAGTATATAATGTGTAGGCTGTACAATGTGTGGAGCTCGGCCTCCTGACATGTCGTACAGTATATAATGTGTAGGCTGTACAATGTGTGGAGCCCGGCCTCCTGACATGTCGTACAGTATATAATGTGTAGGCTGTACAATGTGTGGAGCCCGGCCTCCTGACATGTCGCACAGTATATAATGTGTAGGCTGTACAATGTGTGGAGCCTGGCCTCCTGACATGTCGCACAGTATATAATGTGTAGGCTGTATAATGTGTGGAGCCCGGCCTCCTGACATGTCGTACAGTATATAATGTATAGGCTGTACAATGTCTGACATGTCGCACAGTATATAATGTGTAGGCTGTACAATGTGTGGAGCCCGGCCTCCTGACATGTCGTATCTAATATATAATTGCCGTAGGCACTTCCGTGTCGGTCCCCGAAAAGACCGTGGCTATGTCACTCTGTGACGTCAGCACGGCGAAGCATTGGCCGCGTAGCGGCCAATGCGAGTCGCTGGCCTGCGCGAGCAATGGCCGCGAGGCCATTGCTCGCGCAGGCTGAGTACGAGCAATAGCCGCGAAGCGGCCATTGCGAGTCGCTGGCCGAAAATCGAACCAGAGGCTCGGCCTCAAAGTTAACGATTTACCGGTCAGGTAGCGCGAGCAATGGCCGCGAGGCCATTGCGAGTTGCTGCCTGAGCCGCGCTTCTAATTGGTCGGCGCCAGCGAGTCGTTACACTTGCGGCGCGCTTGCGGTAATCCTCATACAAAGTATAGTATTCTAGACACCCGATGCATTTGCATCGGGCTCACAGCTAGTCTATTATATAATTGCGAATAGCTTTTTTGCCCCCGGCATGGTCATGTGGATACGCGCGAAGCATTGGCCGCGAAGCGGCCATTGCGACTCGCCATGGTCATCATGTGGATAAGCGCGAAGCATTGGCCGCGAAGCGGCCATTGCGAGCAGTTCTAAGTCGACTCGCAATGCGAGCCGGCATGGTCATGTGGATACGCGCGCAGCATTGGCCGCTGCGCGGCCATTGCGAGTCGACTTAGAACTGCTCGCAATGGCCGCTTCGCGGCCAATGCTGCGCGCGTATCCACATGACCACGCCGGCTCGCATTGCGAGTCGACTTACAACTGCTGCGACTCAGAGACTCGACGTACTAGAATCCCGATGCATGTGCATCGGGCTCCCAGCTAGTAGTATATAATGTCCAGGGGCGGACCTACCGTGGTGCAACTGGTGCAGTTGCACCAGGGCCCCGGCCGGTTAGGGGGCCCCCAAGGCTCCAGCCGCGGGTCCGGTGCCGCGGTTCCCCCCGCCTTGCACGGGCCCCTGCCTCCACTGCTCATTGCTCTGGGTGTAACAATCACAGTCGCAGCGGTCGGGATGCGACTGGGCCTGGGAGTGCAGGGGGCGCACCAACCTCAGCTGTTGGAGCTGCTCCGGCTGCCTGGAGAACGCACTCTGGATTTGAATGTAACTATTCTCCCGCCCGGCTGCTCGCAGATCACATCAGCAGCTGCAGACAAGCCCCTGCACACTGTGTGGACGGGGTCTGCAGAGGGACACTTCACCTGCTCCTTCAGCCTCCCGGAGAGCAGATTGTGGATGGACTAGACCTCAGAAGATGCTGGTAAGCAGGAGGTCATTAATCATGGTGTGGGGCAGCAGGACGCTCCTCAGTCCGGTCAGGGTCTGCTCTGCTGGGGATCAGAGTGATTGCAGGAGTCTGTGGCAGATCAGGTCGGGCTGTTATGGTGGGTTTACACGCCACGATATCGTTTCGATATCGCAACTCAATGGCGCGGGAGCGCGCAATTAGTGCACGTTTCACCCGCATCGCATTGACTGTTTAGACGCTGCGATATCGTAATACA
Organism: Allobates femoralis; assembly: GCA_033576535.1. NCBI lineage: Eukaryota > Metazoa > Chordata > Amphibia > Anura > Aromobatidae > Allobates > Allobates femoralis. The sequence goes on from JARQOC010000005.1 coordinate 133,082,678, forward strand.
ACGTCCGTGCGATGTCTCCGCCTCCCAATCCAGGATCGCATAGTTAACATGGGAGTGAATGGGTGACGTATCAAATCGCATCGTAATTGGGTGTTTACACAGCACGATCTGGCTTCAATCGCTATGCAATATCGGGGCATTGAATAGCACGCTCATTCGATCCCCGATATCGCATTGACATCGTTCCTGCATCGCATTGGACGTTCACACCATACAACGCAGGCACGATATCGGGTCCAACGATTGAACCACGTGACTTTTGATTGAAATTGTACTGCGATATCGCGACGTGTAAACCCGCCATTAGTGCTGGATTATCGGCTCCAGCATCACCCGACCTACAGGAAAGAGCAGACTCCTGCAATAAATCACTATGACCCCAGCAGACACCACAGACCCCAGTATACAGAGCCCTGCACTGATTGATCACATCTGAACCTACAGGACATCACATATTATTTTATATGGCTCCATATATATGTGATGTCCTGTAGGCAGCACCAGGTGTGATCAATACAGTGCATTATATATCCAGTGTACAGATGGGGACATATACCAGTATGAGCCCATATATACCAGGTTGGAGGACATATTTACCATACTGGGAGATATATTGTATATACCAGAATGGGGAACCTATACACCAGGATAGGAGACCCAGGGGCATAACTACTGAAGTCGGGGGGCCTGCAGTGCTTGGGGGCCCCGTTGTGCAAAGAAGCAGCCGGCCGGCTCCTGAGTGTCAGTGAGACAGGAGCTTTGGATGCACATTCATGTAACTTACCCTCTCTGTCCTCTTTCTCCTCTGTTCCTCTCTGTCCTCTTTCTCCTCTGTTCCTCTTTGTCCTCCGTCCCTCTCTGTCCTCTTTGTCTCCGTCCCTCTGTCCTCTTTGTCCTCCGTCCCTCTCTGTCCTCTTTCTCCTCTGTTCCTCTCTGTCCTCTTTCTCCTCTGTTCCTCTCTGTCCTCTTTCTCCTCTGTTCCTCTCTGTCCTCTTTCTCCTCTGTTCCTCTCTGTCCTCTTTCTCCTCTGTTCCTCTCTGTCCTCTTTCTCCTCCGTTCCCTCTCTGTCCTCTTTCTCCTCCGTCCCTCTCTGTCCTCTTTCTCCTCTGTTCCTCTCTGTCCTCTTTCTCCTCTGTTCCTCTCTGTCCTCTTTCTCCTCCGTTCCTCTGTGTCCTCTTTCTCCTCCGTTCCTCTGTGTCCTCTTTCTCCTCCGTCCCTCTGTGTCCTCTTTCTCCTCTGTCCCTCTCTGTCCTCTTTCTCCTCCGTCCCTCTCTGTCCTCTTTCTCCTCCGTCCCTCTCTGTCCTCTTTGTCCTCCGTCCCTCTCTGTCCTCTTTGTCCTCCGTCCCTCTCTGTCCTCTTTGTCCTCCGTCCCTCTCTGCCCTCTTTCCCCTCCGTCTCCCTTCTGTGCGTGTAGGTGTGTGTGTCCACTTAGCCGCCCCCCGCATCCCGCCGCCGCACCAATCCTCGCCCTCCAATGTGATCGCATCGGGAACACATCTAGTATGTATATATCCTCCTTGAGGCTGTCTTGGGCTATATATGTTATACGAGGCTATGCTGGGCTGTATATATTACCTGAAGGCTGTGCTAGTCTATATATATTACCTGGAGCCTGTGCTTGGCTGTATATGTTACCTGGAGGCTGTGCTGGGCTGTATATATTACCTGGAGGCTGTGCTGGGCTGTATATATTACCTGGCGGCTGTGCTGGGCTGTATATATTACCTGGCGGCTGTGCTGGGCTGTATATATTACCTGGCGGCTGTGCTGGACTGTATATATTACCTGGAGGCTGTGCTGGGCTGTATGTATTACCTGGCGGCTGTGCTGAACTGTATATATTAGGCTGTAATGGACTGTATATATTACCTGGAGGCTGTGGTGGACTGTATATATTAGGCTGTGGGGGGGCCCCGAAAAATTTCTTGCACCAGGGCCCACTACAGTCTGGGTCCGCCCCTGATAATGTCATATAGTATATAATCTCTAGGCAGTACAATAACCAGCCTGTCTTTCATACAGTACATAATCTCTAGGCTGTATAAGAGCCACCTGTCCTGACATCATGCCATACAGTATATAATGTATAGGCTGTACAATGTCTGACATGTCGCACAGTATATAATGTGTGATGTGGAGCCGGCCTCCTGACATGTCGTACAGTATATAATGTGTAGGCTGTACAATGTGTGGAGCCCGGCCTCCTGACATGTCGCACAGTATATAATGTGTAGGCTGTACAATGTGTGGAGCCCGGCCTCCTGACATGTCGCACAGTATATAATGTGTAGGCTGTACAATGTGTGGAGCCCGGCCTCCTGACATGTCGTACAGTATATAATGTGTAGGCTGTACAATGTGTGATGTGGAGCCCGGCCTCCTGACATGTCGCACAGTATATAATGTGTAGGCTGTACAATGTGTGGAGCCCGGCCTCCTGACATGTCGTACAGTATATAATGTGTAGGCTGTATAATGTGTGGAGCCCGGCCTCCTGACATGTCGTACAGTATATAATGTGTAGGCTGTACAACGTGTGGAGCCTGGCCTCCTGACATGTCGTACAGTATATAATGTGTAGGCTGTACAATGTGTGGAGCCCGGCCTCCTGACATGTCGCACAGTATATAATGTGTAGGCTGTACAATGTGTGGAGCCCGGCCTCCTGACATGTCGCACAGTATATAATGTGTAGGCTGTACAATGTGTGATGTGGAGCCCGGCCTCCTGACATGTCGTACAGTATATAATGTGTAGGCTGTACAATGTGTGGAGCCCGGCCTCCTGACATGTCGTACAGTATATAATGTGTAGGCTGTATAATGTGTGGAGCCCGGCCTCCTGACATGTCGCACAGTATATAATGTGTAGGCTGTATAATGTGTGATGTGGAGCCCGGCCTCCTGACATGTCGTACAGTATATAATGTCTATAGTATATAATCTCTAGGTAGTACAATAACCAGCCTGTCCTTTCATACAGTACATAATCTCTAGGCTGTATAAGAGCCACCTGTCCTGACATCATGCCATACAGTATATAATGTATAGGCTGTACAATGTCTGACATGTCGCACAGTATATAATGTGTGATGTGGAGCCCGGCCTCCTGACATGTCGCACAGTATATAATGTGTAGGCTGTACAATGTGTGGAGCCCGGCCTCCTGACATGTCGCACAGTATATAATGTGTAGGCTGTATAATGTGTGGAGCCTGGCCTCCTGACATGTCGCACAGTATATAATGTGTAGGCTGTATAATGTGTGGAGCCCGGCCTCCTGACATGTCGCACAGTATATAATGTGTAGGCTGTATAATGTGTGGAGCCCGGCCTCCTGACATGTCGCACAGTATATAATGTATAGGCTGTACAATGTGTGGAGCCCGGCCTCCTGACATGTCGCACAGTATATAATGTGTAGGCTGTACAATGTGTGGAGCCTGGCCTCCTGACATGTCGCACAGTATATAATGTGTAGGCTGTATAATGTGTGGAGCCCGGCCTCCTGACATGTCGCACAGTATATAATGTATAGGCTGTACAATGTCTGACATGTCGCACAGTATATAATGTGTAGGCTGTACAATGTGTGATGTGGAGCCCGGCCTCCTGACATGTCGCACAGTATATAATGTGTAGGCTGTATAATGTGTGGAGCCCGGCCTCCTGACATGTCGTATAGTATATAATGTATAGGCTGTACAATGTTTGATGTGGAGCCCGGCCTCCTGACATGTCGTATAGTATATAATGTGTAGGCTGTACAGTGTGTGGAGCCCGGCCTCCTGATATGTCGTACAGTATATAATGTGTAGGCTGTACAATGTGTGGAGCCCGGCCTCCTGATATGTCGTACAGTATATAATGTGTAGGCTGTACAATGTGTGGAGCCCGGCCTCCTGATATGTCGTACAGTATATAATGTGTAGGCTGTACAGTGTGTGGAGCCCGGCCTCCTGATATGTCGTACAGTATATAATGTGTAGGCTGTACAGTGTGTGGAGCCCGGCCTCCTGATATGTCGTACAGTATATAATGTGTAGGCTGTACAATGTGTGGAGCCCGGCCTCCTGATATGTCGTACAGTATATAATGTGTAGGCTGTACAATGTGTGATGTGGAGCCCGGCCTCCTGACATGTCGCACAGTATATAATGTGTAGGCTGTATAATGTGTGGAGCCCGGCCTCCTGATACGTCGTACAGTATATACAGACAGAGTTTAGTTTCACTTCCTCATTTCCCGGCTGTGCAGTGTGTGCGGTCCCGGCATTGGCTGTCTGTGCGGACACCGCGCCCTCTGGCGGCCCCGGGTGTAACTGGTGTTAGTTTATCGCCTCTTTCCCGCCTCCTCGGTCAGTACAGTGTCTCCGCCGCTGACATGTCGTCTGATGGTGCCGGTCCTTCTGACCCCGGAGGAGGAGGAGATGCATCGGCCGCCATTCCTGGGTCTGCAGGCGGGATCCTGGCCAGTCTTCACGAGTTACACCGCGTCCTGTGCTCCGGGGATCCCGGCGGGAGTGAGGCGGCGCTGAGCCAACTCCGGAGCCTGGGAGAGGAGTGTGTGATCAGCGGGAGCAGCGAGCTGGGTGTGTGAGGACCGGGGGAGGGCGAGCTGGGTGGTGTGAGGACTGGGGGAGCGGTGTGCTGGGGGTGCCTGATGATCAGGGGAGCAGTGAGCTGGCGGGAGCGTGAGGACCGGGGGAGTGGCGAGCTGGGGGGGCCTGAGGATCAGGGGAGCAGTGAGGACCGGGGGAGTGGCGAGCTGGGGGGAACGTGAGTTCTGGGGGAGTGGTGAGCTGGGGGAGCGTGAGGACCTGGGGAGCGGTGAGTTGGGGGGGTGTGAGGACCAGGGGAGCAGCGAGCTGGGGGGGTGTGAGGAGGACAAGGGGAGTGGCGATCTTGGGGGCATGAAGGAGGACCAGGAGAGCTGTGAGCTGGGGGTGTGTGAAGACCAGGGGAGAGGCGAGCATGGACATGAGGATCGGGGGAAGTGTCAAGGCGGGGGGAGCGGCAAGCTGAGTGGCGTCAGGACAAGGGGAACGGCGAGCTGAGTGGCGTGAAGATTGGGGGAGCGGTGAGTTGGAGGGGTGTGAGGAGCGGCGAGTTGGGGGCGTGAGGACAGAGGGAGTGGTGAGCTTGGGGGACGTGAAGACCGGGGGAGCGGCGAGTTAAGGGCGTGAGGACCGGAGGAGCAGGGAGTTGGGGGGGGCGGGAGTGAGTACCGAGGGAGCGGCGAGCTGGGGGGGAATGGGGAGCGTCAAGCTGGGGGGAGTGAGGACCGAGGGAGCGGCGAGCTGGGGTGAGTGAGGACCGAGGGAGCGTTGAGCTGGGGGGGAGTGCGTCGAGCTGGGGGGGGAGTGAGGACTGGGCGAGCGTCAAGCTGGGGGTGGAGTGAGGACCGGGGGAGCGTCGAGCTGGGGTGGAGTGAGGACCGAGGGAGCGTTGAGCTGGGGGGGAGTGCGTCGAGCTGGGGGTGGAGGGGGGGGGTGAGGACCGGGGGAGCGGTGGGGGTGAGGACTGGGGGAGCGACGAGGTGGGGGGGGCGTGTGAGGATCGGAAGAGAGGCGAGCTGGGGGGAGTGTGAGCTGGGGGGGCGTGAGGACCGGGGGAGAGGCGAGCCTGGGGCGTGAGAACCTGGGGAGCAGCAAGCTCGGGGGCATGAGGAGAACTGGGGGAGCGGTGATCTGGGGGGCATAATGGAGGACCGGGAGAGCTGCGAGCTGGGGGTGTGTGAAGACCAGGGGAGAGGCGAGCATGGGCATGAGGATTGGGGAGAGCGGCAAGTTGAGTGGCGTCAGGACCGGGGGAACGGCGAGCTGAGTGGCGTGAAGATTGGGGAAGCGGCGAGCTGGGGTGGGGGGGGGGCGTGAGGACAGAGGGAGCGGCGAGCTGGGGTGGGGGGGGGGCGTGAGGACAGAGGGAGCAGTGAGTTGGGGGGGGGGGGGGAGGGCGTGAGGACCGGAGGAGCAGGGAGTTTTGAGTGAGGATCGAGGAAGCAGCGAGCTGGTGGGAAGTGAGGACCGAGGGAGCGGCGAGCTGGGGGGGAGTGAGGATCCAAGGAGCGGCGAGCTGGGGGGGGAGTGAGGATCGGGGGACAGTCAAGTTGGGGGGAGTGAGGACCGTGGGAGCGGCGAGCTGGGGGGAGTGAGGACCGTGGGAGCGGCGAGCTGGGGGGAGTGAGGACCAGGGGAGCGGCGAGCTGGGGGGAAAAGTGAGGACCGGGGGAGCGGCGAGCTGGGGGGAAAAGTGGGGAGCAGCGAGCTGGGGGGGAGTGAAGTCAGGGGGAGCGGTCAGATTGGAGGGAGAGTGAGGACTGGGGGAGCAGCATCCCGAGGGACCAGCGAGCGGGGGGGGGTGGGGGGGGAGTGTGAGGGCTGGGAGAGGGGGAAGTGAGGTCAGGGGGAGCGGTGAGATGGGGGGGGGGGGGGAGTGAGGACCGGGGGAGCAGCAAGCCGGGGGGAGTGAGGACCGGGGAAGTGTTAAGCTGGAGGGGAGAGTGAGGATCGGGAGAGCGGCAAGATGGGGGGGGTGAGGATCGCGGGAGTGGCAAGCTGGGGGGGGGAGTGAGGATCGGGGGAGCGGCAGACTGCATGGTGTGTGACGGCCGGGTGAGCTGGGTGTGGGGGAGCAGCAAGCTGGGTGGTATGAGGACTGGGGGAGCAGCGAGCTGGGGGCACGAGGAGCATCGGGGACTAGCGATCTGGGGGTGTGAGGAGGACCTGGGGAGCGGCGACCTGGGGGCGTGAGGGCGTCTGTCGTAACACTACGAACCCATGTGTCCACACTGCAGGTCATGATGGCAGTCGTAGTTCCACAGCAGCCTGAGGACTGGTAGAGTTCATGTCTACTGATCACTGAGGATCTGTCCAAAGTGCAGCCACTGTGTGAGGCTCCATAATGGCCGATCCCAGGAGCGCTTTCTCCAGTCCCATAGACCAGGAACTGAGCGTCCATATATCTAGAGGGGTTGTCCAGGACTTGTGACCAAATTTAGGTGTCCGAGGGCTGATCATGATGTGTAGATTGGCCACGGGTCACCTGCAACAGCTTGACAGCCTCAAAGGCATATTCGATTATCAGGGCTCTATAGCTGGTGCACACTGGGCCTGTGAGGTACAGATGTCCTCATTCAGGATTAGGAACACTGGTGAACCTGACGACACTGTTCATCTGACTGAGAAGGGCAAATCTGCACTGACAAAACACAATGTGTGCATACAGTGTAAGGCTACGTTCAGACTGTGCATATTTTGGTCCTTTTTTTGCAGTGCACTGCAGAAAACATCACTCAAATGACATCCCAGCAAAGTCTCTGGGTTTTCATTTTTGCCGTTCAGACTATGCTCTTCTAAAGTGATCCATTTTTTCTCTTTAGGAGAGCTCCGTTCATGAAAAGGACATGTCAATCTCTGTAGCGTTTTTCTCCTGTGTTTTTCCCATAGGAGACCTTCAAAATGGGGGAAAAGAACGCAGCAGTCAAAATGGATCAAAAAACGCAGTCAAAAATGGATCCGTTTGTGTGCGTTTTTTCACAGCTGTTTTGCAGAAGCAAAAAAAAAAATGCACAGTCTGAATGTAGCCTAACACACTGTGTGTGACAAATACTCATCAAAACACTGGGAGTGCAGTGTCCAGGTCACAGAACAGTTAGAACAAAGAGTAGACCAAATGAAAACGCCATAAAACCAGCAGCATTTTTGACATCGTAAGGCCGGACACTGACTATGGATTCTACGTTGTATAAAAGGAGATTTTCCAGTTTGGATTCACTTGTGGAAGACTGGTACCCACTATGCCACGTTCACACGTTTAAAGGGAGCCTGACCCCTAAAAATCAGCCCCAGACCATTTATTCCTGTCCCTGCACCTCCAGGAATGCATTGTAGGCATCCCTTTGTATAAAAAAAAGTGTATTTGTAAAGTATGCAAAAGTGCTTTTATTACCTTCCTTTCTGCAGCTTCTCAGTGCTTGAGAAGTCACACAGGGCATTCCCTGTGGCTTCTCAGCGCCGCATGCAGGTCAATTATTCACGCCCAGGCTGGTGTGCTAAGGCAGTGCGAGCTCCCTTGCCCCCCTCCATGGGTGGTATAGCCAGTATGACACAGATCACGTCATATCCATATCATAGGACTGTGCGTTGCGCATGCGCGAGTTTGCTCTATGGCAGCTAGTCTGGGATTAGCTGCTGCAGAGCCAACTTGCGCAATGCGCAGCGCGAAGTCCTATGATATGGATATGACACGATTTGCGTCATACAGGCTATACCGCCCATGAAGGGGGGCGAGGGAGCTCACAGCACGCCCATCTGGGCATGAATAATTGATCTGAATGCGGCGCTGACTTCAAGCACTGAGAAGCCGTAGAAAGCAAGGTAATAAAAGCACTTTTACATACTTTACAAATACACTTTTTTTACACAAAGGGCTGCCTACAATACATTTCTGGAGCTGCAGGGACAGGTATAAATGGTCTGGGGCTGATTTTTAGGGCTCAGGTTCCCTTTAATATTTTACATCCATATTGCTAAGCCAAACTTAGAGGTGGAACAATCAGAGGAAAAGTATAATAGAAACACCTCACCACTGCTGGTGTTGGCTACAAAAGCAGCTAAAAAAAACCTCCGCAAATACTCCCGCACCCTGAACGCAGTGTTTCCTCTTCTGCAGGGAAACTGGTGATCTCCGCGGGTGAAAGCAGACGCCCTGTGCCCACGGTCAGTGCTTGGGGCAGGGCAGCTTGTCCTTGCATCCACCCACTGCAATAGCCTCTGACTGCAGTAATAAATTGCCATGCTGCCGCTGCGGCATCTAAGCCGCCCCACATGTCCGTTTACACTGCGGAGAGAACAAGCACTGGGAATGGGATTTCTGTAAATCCATCTACTGTGTTCATACTGTACAACACAGTGTTATAGACGCAGCACAAACACGCATCCAAACCACTGCAAATCCTGATCATGGGAACACAGCCTATGAAGGTTGTAAATGGGATTACAAATCACCTGCCACACTGCATGTGGACAGTCTGTTATAGAGAAGAAGCTGAGCAGAATGATATATAGGTTTGCAGTATAACTTGTAATTTCATTGAAATCAATGTTGCCTGTATACTTATGAGTCCAATGGGCGGTCCTACTCAGTGATTGACAGATCTCTGCCTGCTCAGTCTTGTAGGGATAGGACTTGTATGTATACAAACACCAGAGATTTCAATGAAAGAAAGGCAAGGTGTACTGAAACGGATCCACCAAATGTGTAAAACATTTGAACTTGACTATTTCCATATTAGAGTATTATTATTTATATAGCGCCATTAGATTCCATGGCGCTTTACATGATAAGAGGGTAGACGAGGCCAAGTTCCATATATTCGTGTAGTCCAGACAAACAGGAACAGGAGGGGATGGGACCCTGTCCGCGAGGGCTCACAGAGTAGGTTTATATCACACTATGCAACCCTAATCGACTGCCAATCAGCTCCTCGCATGCTGGATAGCAGTCATCTAACGGTCTGTGCACAGTAGGATGCACTGAATGATCAGTAATATATCTCGCATCGTGAACTGTCTCGCATCGATTTATAGTTTTCTACACTCACTGAGGAATCTTCTGGTCTCCACAGGCCACTAATCAAAGAACAATAATACAATCAGTTCCTCTTATCTCAGAATTGTAACTTTACTTTCCCAGCTCCTCTCCCCCTCCCTAGCCTGACTCTGCTTTATGTCACCTGTCATATTTACTCCATCATCTAAGGCTACTTTCACATTACGATATTCGGATTTCCGATGCTGTCCGATCAAAATCGGACAGCATCGGATCCGAATTTGGCCTCCATGCAGCCCTATGGGCATCGGACCGAATTGGATGTGCACTAAATGCCATCCGATTTGGTCCGATCCGATTCTGTCCGATTTTATTATCGGTGCAAAAATCGGAGCTTGCTCCGATTTTTGCACCGAAAATAAAATCGGACAGAATCGGATCGGACCAAATCGGATGGCATTTAGTGCACATCCGATTAGGTCCGATCCCTATAACATGGGGCCCTATGGAGAAGGGTCCGAGGAAACATCTGATGTCTCCTCGGACCCCGTTTTACTGTACTGAGCATGCTCAGTACAGTAAAACTGCTCCTAACTAGGAGCATAAGGGTTAAAAAAAAAAAAAAAAAAAAAGGTTATTCTCACCTCCCCACGAGCCCCCGCCGTCTTCCGCCATCTTCTTGGAGGCTCCCAGTGGCTCCCGCAGGCTGCCGGTGTCAGCAGAGGGCTTCCTCTGCCTTATAGGACCTGCGGTGATGTCACAGTCATGTGACCGCGGGTTACCATGGTGAACCCGCGGTCACGTGACTGTGACATCACCGCAGGTCCTGTAAGGCTGAGGAAACCCTCTGCTGACACCGGCAGCCTGCGGGAGCCACCGGGAGCCTCAAAGAAGATGGCGGAAGACGGCGGGGGCTCGTGGAGAGGTGAGAATAACCTTTTTTTTTTTTTCTTTTTTTCACCCCGCAGGGAACGATTTTATGCCGGAATCGGGTGCCTATTTGGCATCCGATTCCAGGCATCAGAAGGGAGCCGATGCTGTCCGATTTATATTGGACAGCATCGGCTCCCTAAAAATCGTAATGTGAAGGTAGCCTAACCCTGCTTATGTATATATGTGTGTGTCTTCAGAATTTGTGTCATTATCAGCCTGATGAATGGGCCATAGTGTCCTGAAAGCTTACCACCTTTTCAGTTGGCAGATTGCAATATATCAGATTTTCTGCGTATCCCAGCAGCACAGTGCATGTTCACAAAGGATGAGAAAGGGGGACTTTTGGACAAATGAAAATATTATTTCATCCGACGATTTAGCGTTTTGGTTTTGTCTGGTCATCAGCAGTCTGTGTAGACGGCAGGATTGTCAGGACATGAGCCTTAATTGATTCTTACTCCAATACTGCTGATAAAAATTGACCTGAAATTCCTAGTATATCCGTTTATGCTGCTGATGTCGGCACATATTTACCCTGTAGGGTGAAGTGTTCTTTAATGTATCAAGCTCCATCTTATTTTGCAGTGAGATCTGCAGCAGTATTTCCCCCATAGAGTTCACTGTCTTTACACTGCAGAAACTGCAGGAGATACAGCAAAGGGGACGGATTTTGTAAAATCCCAATCACTTCCATCTTATCGTGATAATGATGAAAATCCCACAACAAGTAATTATTAATAATTTCATTTGCATTTCTAATTTCAGGTTGGATTATTTGTAGCCTATTTTAGTTGTAGCTACTTGTAAACACTTTATTTTATTTTATTTTTTTTTTAGCTTTGAATACATCCTTGGTCTTTTCTAAAGAATATGGCCTGCTGGTGTTTATTCACAAGTCCCTTACCATGGAAGAAGTAAGTCGGCTTTAAATACTCCATTCCAACTTTACTCTATAAGGGAACCATTCTTTTCTGGTCATCATAATGGGAGACCCAGACAATGGGGGTTTAGGGCACTGCCCTCCGGAGGTCACACTAGGTACTACAAGTTTGTAGACACCGCCTCCTCCGCTTATAAACCCCTACCGCAGGGAACATCCTCAGTTTTAAACTTAGTGTGCTCGGAGGATCACGCTTTGCTTGCACTTCACTGCATTCTCACTACTTACGTGATGGCGTCTGAAGACAAGGTAAAATGGTCCTAGTCGGGACCTGCGACAGCCTCCCCGCTCACCCTTTGTGGCACACGCTGGTGGAGGTACCGGAGGGCCTAGTGCCTGGACACTCTGTGTTCTCCCGGTACGCTGTTGCGCTCCTTTCCATCCCTCTCTGGGGGGCTCTGGAGAGTGGGAGATGGGAGCCTTGCACAGCTCCGCTCCGTCCGAGGCCTCCCTAAATGGTGCTTACAGACCGGACTGGAGCCAGCCCAGTCCGAGGCCTCCCTAAATGGTGCTTACACTCCGGACTGGGCTGAACCCCCGTCCGAGGCCTCCCTAAATGGTGCTTACAGACCGGACCGGCACTGAGGCACTCGGTGTCTCCTGTGTGCCTGGGGGTAGTGTCTGTCACTTTATGTGTCCTGACACTCAGACCGCGCGTTACCCTCGGGTCCGCGGATCTGGCGGTGTACCCTGTGCTGGGGTCACCCTGGCTGACCGCCCTGTGTGTCACAGGGGCTGAGGCCGTAGACTGTGCATGTTTGTATGTGATGACAGTCTGAGTATGTGTGTGCGATGATTCCGCACTATTTTCCCGCGCTGCGGGCTCCAGCACCTCCATTACAGAGGTTGCTTGGAGGAGGAGAGGCAGCCCTTACGGTGACGTCACCGGGGGGCGTGTGCGTGTGCTTCCCGCGTGTTCCCGGCGCCGCCCACGTCTGTGCTGGCGGCGGCCATCTTCTTCCTCACTTCCCGGCTGGGAGCTACGGCAGCACGTGTCTGCACTTCAGAGGGAGACCGGAACTCGCGGAGGTCACACACACACACCGCTTCCTCCCACCGCGTTACTGCGGTCGGTAAGCCACCGGGATCCCGGTTTGTTTTGTCTATTGGCCTTGGCCTCAACAACCCCTACTGTGGCTATGTCCTCAGTTAGGAAGCATGCTGCTAAGGCGGCGGATAACACCATTACCTGTGCTACTTGCAAGGGAACTTTGGTGGAGGGGTCCTGCAATAACTGCGGACGCCCAGAAGCCCGGACTGGCTCAGCTGAGGCAGCAGCAGCTCCGGTGCTGTACCCTGAGATTCAGGTAATCCAAGGGCCATGGGAAACGCAGAATAGGATCAATGAATCCCTGCTGTCCCAGATGTCCTCCATGTCGCAGTCACTGGAGGCACTGCATAGGAGACTGGAAAACCCAGCTACTCCTTCCAATTACCCACGGGTGTCCCCCTCTGCTGCTGTGAGACCCCCTAAGCGGGCTCGTCGTGAGGATTCACCCGAGCTCCAGGCTCTCTCTGAGGAGGAGCGTTCCTCTGATGGTGAGGAAGATGATGGGGGTTCAAACTTCGGGTCTGTGTCTGTGTCTGAACCTCCAGACGGGGTGGAGGATCTGGTGTCCTCCATCAATGAGACCTTGCGTCTCGTGACTCCCCCTGAAGAGGTTGTCGTGCACCCGAAGGAGGTCTATCAATGGCTGCGGCCAGAGGCTAGACCGAGTGGATCCTTCATGGACCACACTAACTTTGGAAGGGTGATTAGAGCACCCAGGTTACATCCTGGGCGGCGTTATGTCCGCAAACCGAAGGACAATCGCTTCCCCTTCCCCCAGGAGGTGCTTCAGGAATGGTCGCAGTCTCCAAAGGTGGACGCTTCCATGACTAGAATTGCTGCACGCTCCCTTTTCTCTGCCTCTGATAGCTCCTCGCTGAAGGATGCTACTGATAGACAGGTCGAGCAACTCGCCAAGTCTTCCTATGAGGCTGTGGGGTCTTCATTTGCCCCTAATTTTGCCACGGTCTGGACCTTACAAGCGATTACTACGTGCTTGGATGGTATCTCTGACCTGGCAAGGTCCAGTCCGGAGGTCCTGGCACTCACTGAGAGAGCAAGGGCCTATGCGGACTACGCCAGGACGGCGTCTCTGGAAACTGCCACTCGCTCAGCTGTGGCTTCGGCCAATGCGATAGCGATCCGCAGGTTGTTGTGGCTGCGTCTTTGGGACTCAGATGCCACATCTAAGAAGATTCTGCAGAATCTTCCATTCTCTGGTGACAGACTCTTTGGCACAGAGCTGGACAAGCTGATCAAGGATTCTGCTGAGTCTAAGATACCGCAGAATAAGCCTAAGCCACGGTATACCGTTAAGAGGAACCCAAAGCAGTGGTCCTTTCGGTCCAGCTCACAGTCATCAGCACCGTCCGCTCGCACGGACCGAGGGGGCAAGCCCGCTTCTCAGTGGCGCTCTAAGAGTCGTCCAAAGAAGCCGGCGGGGCGGCAGCTACCACCCCCAAACCCGCCTCTACATGACTCGCTCTCTCATCCTGCCTCCCCACAGGTGGGGGGCCGCTTGTCTCGCTTTCAGGACAAGTGGCTACTTCACGTTCAAGATCAGTGGGTTCGAGACGTAGTCTCGCGAGGTTACAGGATAGAGCTGACGTCAAAACCATTATCCCGATTCCATCGGTCTGTTCCATCCCCAGAAAAGACTCAGGCTTTTCTCCGGGTGTTGGAGGGACTCCGCAGAGACGGAGTAGTGGTCCCAGTGCCTACGGCAGAGAGGTTCAGGGGTTTTTACTCCAACCTCTTTATTGTCCCAAAGAAGGACGGCTCCTTTCGACCGGTCCTGGACCTGAAATTATTCAACCGTCACGTGTTGGTGCGGAAGTTCCGCATGGAATCCCTACGTTCCGTTATCGCGGCTCTGTCGCAGGGGGACTTCCTAGCGTCCATCGATATCAGGGACGCTTACCTTCACGTGCCCATTGCACCGGCTCATCAACGCTGGTTACGATTCGCAGTGGGGGACGAACATCTCCAATTTGTGGCCCTACCCTTCGGGTTGGCCTCTGCACCAAGGGTGTTCACGAAGGTGATGGCATCTATGATGGCTCTCCTGCATGTGCAGGGTCACGCCGTCATACCCTATCTGGACGACCTGTTGGTCAGGGCGCCATCGGAGGACCTTTGTCGGGTGAGCCTGGAAGCGACCATGAGGTCTCTGGAACAGTTCGGGTGGCTTCTCAATACTCAGAAGTCGACCCTGGTTCCGACCCAGTCATTGACATATCTGGGCATGGATTTCCACACGGACTCAGCCCTGGTGTCTCTACCTCAGGACAAGCAGCTGGCGATCCACTCAGGAGTACAACACGTTCTCCTGTCACCTCACTCATCCCTTCGGGAATTGATGAGACTGGTGGGACGCATGGTAGCGGCAATAGAGGCGGTGCCTTTTGCACAGTTTCGTCTCCGTCCTCTCCAGCTGGAGATTCTTCGCCGGTGGGACAAGAGAGCGATCTCTCTGAATCGGTTGGTGGCCCTGTCACAACCGACCAGGGACTCCCTGCAGTGGTGGCTCCAGCCACGTCACTTGTCACGGGGAAGATCCTTCCTCAAACCTTCTTGGTTAGTGGTGACCACCGATGCCAGTCTGAAGGGCTGGGGCGCGGTGTTCTTACACCACAGGGCTCAAGGCCTCTGGACTCAGGCGGAGTCGACGTTGCAGATCAACGTCCTGGAGATCAAGGCGGTCTATCTGGCGCTCTTGACGTTTCAGAAATTCCTGGCAGGACGACCCATTCGGGTGCAGTCCGACAATGCGACGGCCGTCGCCTACATAAATCATCAGGGAGGGACCAGAAGCGCTCAGGCCCTCGCCGAAGTCCACCGCATCCTATCGTGGGTGGAGGAAAACGACTGCTTGATCTCCGCAGTTCACATCCCAGGGGTCGAGAACTGGGAGGCCGACTACCTGAGCCGGCAGGGGATGGACGCCGGAGAGTGGTCCCTGCATCCAGATGTCTTCCGGGACATCTGCAGCAGATGGGGCACTCCGGACGTGGATCTGATGGCCTCACGGCTGAATCATCAGGTGCCCCAGTACTTGGCGAGATCGTGGGATCCTCAGTCCCTGGGGGCGGATGCTCTGATACTGAGTTGGTCCAGCTTCCAACTGCCGTATGTGTTCCCTCCTCTGGCTCTGATTCCCAGGGTCCTGTGGAAGATCAGGTCGGAGTGCAGGATAGCCATTCTAGTGGCTCCGGATTGGCCCAGGAGGTCCTGGTACCCAGACCTGTGCCAACTGTCAGGCGGACACAGGTGGGCTCTTCCAGACCGCGCAGATTTACTCGCACAAGGCCCATTCTTCCACCTCAATTCCAGGGCCCTCAGATTGACTGCATGGCTCTTGAGGCCTGGCTGCTGACATCTAGGGGTTTCTCCCCTACAGTGGTGGCCACTATGAATCGGGCTAGGAAGCCCGTTTCCAGGAAGATGTACCACCGGACGTGGAAGATCTTTTTTACCTGGTGTGCCTCTGGTGGACGGTCTCCTTGGCCCTTGTCCATCCCGACGTTGTTAGCTTTCTTACAGTCGGGTTTGGAGTTGGGATTATCCCTTGGCTCTTTGAAATGTCAAGTATCAGCACTTTCGGTGCTGTTTGACAGGCGATTGGCGCTCCTCCCGAAGGTGCGTCAATTTCTGCAGGGGGTGTCGCGGATGGTTCCGCCCTACAAGAGACCTCTGGACCCTTGGGACCTTAACATGGTTCTGGCGGCTTTACAGAAACCGCCGTTTGAACCACTGAGAGAGGTTTCTCTATCTCGTCTGTCCCAGAAAGTGGCTTTTCTGGTGGCGATTACGTCTCTAAGGAGGGTCTCAGAATTGGCTGCACTATCGTGCAAGTCACCCTTTCTGGTGGTTCACCAAGACAAGGTGGTGTTGCGCCCACGGCCAGAATTCTTGCCGAAGGTGGTTTCAACTTTTCACCTGAACCAGGAGATTGTTCTCCCTTCATTTTGCCCCGCTCCCGTTCATCAGGTGGAGCGCGACCTCCATACTCTGGATCTCGTGAGAGCTGTACGCATTTATGTGTCCAGGACCGCCTCTTTCAGGAGTTCGGATTCCTTATTTGTTCTTACGACAGGTCGCTGTAAGGGGTCCGCGGCTTCAAAGTCAACCTTGGCCAGATGGATTAAGGCTTCCATTCAAGAGGCTTACCGGTCCTCTGGTTTGCCTCTCCCGGTGGGATTGAAGGCTCACTCTACCAGAGCTGTAGGTGCCTCTTGGGCCTTGCGACATCGAGCGTCTGCTCTACAGGTGTGTCAGGCGGCCACTTGGTCCAGCCTGCACACTTTCTCTAAGCACTATATGGTGCATGCCCATGCCTCTGCGGATGCAAGTCTGGGCAGGCGGGTTCTCCAGGCGGCGGTTGCCCACCTTTGAAGGGAACCATGTGTTATCCGTCTTGTTGAGGAACTCTTCCCGCCCCGGGGTATTGCTTTAGGACATCCCCATTGTCTGGGTCTCCCATTATGATGACCAGAAAAAAGAGAATTTTGTTTACGTACCGTAAATTCTTTTTTCTTTAATCATCAATGGGAGACCCAGCACCCACCCAGTTGTTCCTTTGCATGTTTTGCATTTGTTCTGCTCTCTGTTGAGACAGTGTTTGCCGGGTTGTTGAACCGTCTGTGCACGGCATTCTTCCCGATGTTTTCGGGTGTGGTTTATTTTCTCCTCGCAGCTTATGGACCAAACTGAGGATGTTCCCTGCGGTAGGGGTTTATAAGCGGAGGAGGCGGTGTCTACAAACTTGTAGTACCTAGTGTGACCTCCGGAGGGCAGTGCCCTAAACCCCCATTGTCTGGGTCTCCCATTGATGATTAAAGAAAAAAGAATTTACGGTACGTAAACAAAATTCTCTTTTTTTGCCAGCTTGCGCCAGAACACTGTGCTGGTGGCATGGACAGTACATATTATCTATGTTGTGTATTTATTTATATTTTTTTGGTGGGGGAACGGTGAGTGAGAGCTGCTCAATTCAGTGTGCTTGGCACAGAAATCTGTATTCTTCTAATATATAATCACCAATAATGCTTGTCACAGACTTCCGGGGCTTATGTCGATATTCCAGAATGCACTGCGCCGCCCCGGAAGCAGCGCTATATTAGCACACCCAAGTGATAGATATGCTAATATGGTGCAGGCTGGTGGCGGCGGCACAAGCTACACATACCCACCAGGCCGCCTGCAGACCCTCTCCTGCCTCCCACCACACCTCTCCCGATGCTGCAGACCCCGCACACCGCCCGTATTAAACCTCCGCACCCCCGCCTCAGCCACCTGCACTGCTCCACAGAAGAAGTCCGCACCCCCCTCCTCCATCGCCCGTATAGCCTCCGGCGCCCGCACAAGACCCCATCCTCTCTGCGCTCTCCTCACTCCTCTGGTGCCTGTGTGCGGTGACCGGGGCCGGCGGCTCCATACTGCAGTTCATCCTACTGGAACCGCCCCCTGCACATCGTGCCCGACCACAGCCGCGGCATGGAGGAGCTGCTCCTGGACTTCTACCAGCTCAGGGAGCTGCACAAGGTGAGGAGAGCCCAGGGAGGCAATGGAGGAGAGGATGCCAGGGAGGACAGGAGCCCAAGGAGGACAATAGGCCAGGGAGGAGAGGAGGCCAGGGAGGAAAGGAAATGGAGGCCAGGGAGGAGAAACCTGGGAGGCCAGGGAGGAGAGGAGGCCACAGGAGAGGAAAGAGAGGCTCGGGGAATGGAGGCCAGAGAGGACAGTAGAGGAGAGGAAAGGGAGGCCAGAGAGGAAGAGGCCAGGGAAGTGAGGATGGGAGGCTGATGCAGCTGCCGAAGGTGAGGTGAGGCCTGAGGAGGAGAGGAGGCCAGGGATGACACTTAAGCTTCCAGAAGGGCATATATTAAGAAATTCCTATTTTCCTCAGAGGATATGGGCAAGATCATTAGTGCACCATGGGACTGGAAGAGGGATAAGTCCTCCATACTGTCCAGGATGAAATGTATGTGGGGCTAAAGTTAGAAATACAAGTTGGCTTCCCAGTCCACGCAAACATACAGAGCCTCATTTTGCAGGATTGGGAATTCCCAGAAAAAAGGCTTAAAAGAAATTTAAAACACAGATTTCCACTTAACGAAAATGTTTAATTGTGACATCCCAAACGTGGATATGCAGGTAACAAGAGTAGCTAAAAAACTGCACTCCCCTTTGAGGATTCATCCCAACTTAAAGATCAGATGGATTGAAAGTCTGATGAAAACACCCTGGGAGGCATCTACCTCTACCTCCAGGCTAATATTGTTTTCACCTGTGTCTCCCGATCTCTGCTCAGATGGTTAGATCAAGTTGAGAACCATATCTCTCAGGGAACCCCTAAAGAAGAATTGTTGGATTCCCTGCCTTTGCTCAAAAAAGCTACAGGTTTCCTGGCTGATGTGTTAGCAGAGTCTGTCCATATGACTGCAAAAACATCTGTCCTTTCCAACTCTGCCAGACATTCTCTGTGGCTCAAAATGGGGTGGGGATGCCACGTCTAATCAAAACTTTGCTCCATACCCTTCAAGGGAGAGTTAGTCTTTGGGCTGGCTCTCAATGACATACTAGAGAAGACGATGGACAAAAAGAAGGCTCTTCCGGAGCAGAAATCAACGAAAAAAATATTTTTTCATCCCTTACTGCCTCAGACCTCCAAGGATAAAAGCAAGGGAAAACTGGTAGATGGAGCTATCCGAAGGGCAAGTGCAGAGCCAAACTTGTACCTACCCAACAACAGCAGCAACAGGACAAGCAATGACTCAGACCTGGTGGGGGAAGCTTTCAAACTTTTTATCCAATGGCAGAACATCAGTTGCTAGTGGGTCCTCGAGGGCATTTCAGAGGGCCTACTTATCGAGTTTGAGCCCTCTCGCGCACGGGTTTTTGGGTCACCACTGTGCCTTCACAAAGAGCCCAAGATCTTCTATACACCAACCTACAAGATCTTCAAGGGTAATCTCCCCTGTATCGATGATGGAACAGGGAGAAGGCTATTATTCCTGCCTCTTCTTAGTAAAAAAACATCTGGAGATACCTGTATTATTATCAATCTGAAGTGTCTGAACCAACACGTGAAGTATCGAAGGTTCAAAATGGAATTAATATCTGCTGTTGCATTAATAAGGCATCATTACCTGATGGCCTTGATAGACCTAAAATATGCCTATTTTCATGTGCCATCCTCTGCACAGAAAATTCCTGAGATTTGCAGTTCTTCACAACAAACAGGTCTATCACTATCAGTTCAACGTGCTTCCCTTCGGCATCTCCTCGGCGCCAAGGGTGTTTTCCAAAATTATGTCGGAGGTAAGTTGCCTTCCTAAAAAAACACAAGACATATGTCTCGTACCATAATTGGACGATCTCCTTCTCATCGCTCATTTAGCCCAAACCCCCGGAAGCCATGTAGACACATTTCCAGACATAATAATTAAATTTCAGGTTAACACCGGAGCTGGCTTTTTGAACCCCAAACCCTAACTACATTGCCAGACCTGCTTCAGTCTTTAGTTTAGATTGGATCCCAAATATGAAGAAGTCGCAACTCCAACCCTCCACTTCAAGGAGGTTCCTGGGGGTAATGCTGGATTCTGACTGACAAATGTCATTTCTCCTGGAAGATCACCGTCTGACTCTGATTTCCAAAATATCGGCACTAAAGACTTTAGGGCTCCTACCCTTCGAGGAGCTATGTCCGCCCTGGGATCCATGACATTCTGCATACCATCAGTGTTGTGGGCCCAAGGTCACTCCCGCTGTTTACAGGATGACATCCTGACAAACTGGAACAGGAACATTACCTCCCTGAACAAAAGATTTTGACTGTGAGGTCGAGTAGCAGCTTCATTCCTGTGGTGGTTGAACCCCAAAAATCTCCACAGGGGAGTTGCTTGGTCCCAGACTCCTCTTGTCACCCTAAAAGATGCCAGTAAGAAAGACTACGGAGCTATGGTGTCTCACACCCCAGTACAGGGTTTCTGCAATCGGGCAGTCAGCTCCCGATTGTCCAACTACAGGAAGTTGAAAGAAGAAACTCTTCTTGCAGCATGCAGCCTAGTTGTGGGCAGACACGTTCTTGTCTACTCAGATAACCTCACTACGGTGGCACATCTCCGCCATCAGGGGATCACGAGATTTGACAGCCTGAAATCAAGCTCAGGTCGGATCTTTCACTGGGCCGAACAGTCCCTTCTATCCCTGTTAGCAGTCCATTTAAAAGGATCCTCCAACCTTCAGGTGGACTTCCTAAGTCGTTAGGATATACACCCAGGGGAGTGGAGCCTGAACCAGACGGTGGTCTGTGCGTTGTTAGTAAGATGGGGTACTCCGTAGAACGACCTCTTCGCTTCAAACCAAAACCGAAAAGTAAGAACATTTTTCTCCCTGAATCCAAGAGACAAATCCATGGGGGTGGACACATTCTCCCACCCTTGGAGAGTTTGCCTGGCCTACGCCTTACCCTCACTTACTCTGCTGGCAAAGACTCTGAAGAACGTCAAGAGAAGAAGCAGGTCCAACTATCCTAGTGGCTCCAATGTGGCCAAAGCAGAGTTGGTACAATCTAATAGACCTCAAGGTGGAGAGTCCAGTCCCAATGGGTCCAGACTCAGATCTTCTCTTGCAGGGTCTTTTGTTTCATCTGGATCCTCAGAGGCTAAAATTAAGGGCACAGGGCCTTTCAGAGAAAGTTATCTCCACCTTGCAAAAATGTAGGAAACCTGTTACCAACACAATCTACAACAAAATCTGGAAGAAATTCTCCTGGTGCAGACCCAATTTACCAGATCCATTTCAAATTAATATATCTCAAGTTCTGGACTTCCTACAGAAAGGGTTGGATTTAGGCTTCAGACTTTGTATCTTGAAGGTCCAGGTATCTGTTCGTTGGGTCAAAAGATTCATGGTATTGGCTAATAGACTTTGTCCCAGACATCAGGTTGTTACACCTTCCTGGGACCTGTATGTATCGTTTCTAATCTAATCTAATCTAATCTAATCTATCCTTCTAATACTTTTTGAATTGGTGGAAAAAACAATGTCTACATTTTCTGGCTATAAGTGCAGGATGTTATAGCTGAACTTTGGCTCTTGTTTTCTAATGTCATTTCTATTCAACTGTAGTATCGAGACTGTCGAGACGAAGCATTAAAGTTCCTGTGCGCCTTCCTTGAGAAGATAGGCCAACAATCACAGCCATATGCCTTAGAAATTAAAGTAAGTTATTAAGACTTATAGCTCTCTAAAGAACTGTGGTAAATTTCATAGGTGCATTTCATTTCATCATTTTTAATGTTGGTGTGTTAAGTTTAAGGATTTATGCTGATTGTATATTCTTTTGTACTTAAAGAGAATGTCAGCAGCTGTGAAATGGTATTAATAATTACAGATGAGCGAAATTGGACATTAAAGTTTGGAGTTCATACAGAGCACAGACTTTTAAAAAAAATTGTTCAGGGTTCAGATTTCTGGTGCTTTACATATATAAACCACTAGAGGGAGCATCGCTTTGCTCGGGTACACTTGATGCTCGGTCCAGTGAGAGCCGCTTGCAGTGTTTGAATGGCTGCACTGGGGGTAAAATCAGCATTATCAGATGTAGTGTGTACTAAAAAATGAAAGTTACTCTACCTCCCCTAGAAGTGCTTTGCTTATGGTTGGCTGTATGTGGAAAGAGAGCAGAACTGTCCAATCAGTGACTTCCAATGAGGTTCAAGTCAAGTTTGGGCCCAGAACAGAACTTTAAAGAAAGTTCTGCTGAACCCTCAGAACCTGAACTTCCACAGGTTCTCTCATCTTTACAAATTATGTAGAGACAGAGAATCTGTTTCCAGAGATGTATCACTTACTGACTGCTTGGTGCAGATTTGAATCCCACTATTTTCTGATGTAGATGTAGCAGAGCTAGGTCTCCTGTGCTGTGTATAACCTCCCACGCCCCTGACTGGCAGCTTCATGTGTACTCTATGAATTGGCAGCAAGCTGCCAATCAGTGGTGGCGACGGGTTAAACATTAGTTGTTCTGACCTACACATGAGACCTAGTTGTCCAGTGATAATCTCCTGCTGATAAAAGACTGATTGTATTGAAACTACATCACACAGCTTAAAGTGAGCCTGTCGCCCCCACGGGGCCTATTAAACTGAAAGTGCCTCCTTCAGCAGCGCCTATGCTGCATTTTGTGAAGCTAGCTATAATCTCCCTAACCCCCATCCCCCCAGGACACCTAAATAAAGACCTTATAACATTTCCTGCCCTATATGTTTATACTTACTTTAGGTCCAGGAGGTACACTCCCTTCGCTGGACTTGAACACCTTTCTGGTTATTCTCCTCCTCTTCTTTCCTCTGGGACCCTCCTCTTTTCTCTTCCTAGCGATGTCGTCGGCGAATGCACAGATCCCTTAGTTCTTGGGCATGCTCCGTGAGCTCTGCCCGAGAACTGAGGTCACATTGTTTCGTAACATTGCGCCAGTATATAACGCAGGCACCAGATTCCGCCCTGTGTTGTCTTATGCTGTATGCAGACTGCGAGGTTGGGAATCTGGCGCCTGCACAAACAGCATGACCGTACCTGTTCCCTCCTCACCACATTCTCAGCCACACAGTCTGCATATAGCATAAGACAACAAAGGGTGGGATCTGATGCCTGTTTTATATGCAGGCGCAATCTTCCGAAACCATGAGACCTCAGTTCTTGGGCAGAGCTCATGGAGTATGCCCGAGAAGTGAGGGATCTGCGCAGGCGCCGATGACATCACTAGGAAGAGAGAAGAGGAGGGTCCCGGAGGATAATGACCAACAAGGCATTCAGGTCCAGCAAAGGGAACGTACCTCCCAGACATAAATTAAGCATTAACATACAGGGCGGGAAATGTTATAAGGTCTTTATTTAGGTGTCCCGGGAGGAGGGGGGGAGTGTTAGGGAGATTATAGCTACCTTCATAAAATGCATGCTCATGCTACTGATAGATTAAATAGCAAAAACCTGTTGACATACTCCCTTTTATGAATCTGAAAATACCCTAAGTTTAGTGTATGCTTCATATTGGATAGATCAATGAAGATCCAGCCCCCATGGCTCTGTGGTACTGCTACCCCGATATATAGGCTTATAAAAACTTACAGTAAAAATCCATGGAGGCGGGCCCTTGTGATCCAGGGACCTCGTCCACTGGGGCAGTTCACACCCCTTGCGTCTCTGTACTGCCCATGTCTTTGTTCCCTTAATGTCCTCATCGCTCTGCGCATGCTTGTGGTGTTGACGCAAGTGCAGAGCGAGGTTGAGGTGCATGCCCCGCCTCCCGTCATGACGTCCTCTCATTTAGCAGGAGGCGGGGCAAGCACTTCAACCTCGCTCTGCGCTTGCGTCAACACCACAAGGATGCGCAGAGTGAGGAGGACATGAAGGCAACGAGGACATGGGCAGTACAGAGACACAGGGGATGTGAAATGCCCCTGTGGTTTAGGTGCCTGGATCACAAGGGCCACCTCCATGGATTTTTACTGTAAGTTTTTATAAGCCTATATATCGGGGTAGCAGCCCCACAGAGCCATGGGGGATCCCTTGCCTGAATGCCACAGACATGCTGCATTCAGTGCTGGACTTAGATTCACATCCATAGGCAGGGGGGTAACAGGTCCTCTTTAAGTCTTGGTGCAGATAACCTGTCCAGTTGCTATCTTTTCATGATATTCTCTTTAGAAATTAACTTTTGTTTCCCCCATTACTCGGCTTTACGCAGTTTCCTTAAAGCCCAGCTAGATCCAAGTACAGCTTAGTTTAAAAAAAGTTATAATTTTTAATACATGTTTTGTGTTACTACTTTTTTTTCAAGACGTTTATTTTTTGTGAGTGAAACAATGCTGAATATGACGGCAGTTTGGTGCACTTTGGGCAATCTGTAATTGTAGGTTTCAGCCTTTGAGAGTATAAAGAATGAAATCAATAAAAATACTTTTCATTATACAGATATCAGTTTTATCACTCAACCACAACATCACTATTATGCAATTTTACATGTGTATGAGAGCCTCTGGTGCAAATTCTCTTCCTTTGCTAATTTTGCTGTCAGAATGGTGAAAACATTGGCAAAATATGATGAGCCACATAAAATCAGTGGGGTATTTGTGGTACTTGTAAAAAGAATTTGATAATGTCTTGCATGCTTTTTTTTGCTTTTAATACTGATTTAATGTTTTATTTTTTTCCCATCAGAAAATATGTATCATTGTATACACAAAAGAAAAATATGCCAAGTGCAAAGTAGCCGCACTAGATCTTCTGATTAAGGTACAAGTATTGTTACATGGTGGAATAGTTTATGGCTATAAGTCATACTATGCATGTAAACATTATTCTGTGGGAGAGTGTGGGAAAGCATTTTTATCTTTGTTCTTACCAGTAGATTTGTGATCTGTTCTCATACTGGCATCCTTACAGATTGGTATAACGGTTGTGCATAAAGATTCTGTGACTGATGGCTATCTGTGTATGCAGATTTATTATTATTATTTATTTATATAGTATTAATTCCACTGTGCTGTACATGAGAAGGGATTACATACAAAAATATAGATATAGTTTACAGTAAACAAATTAACAATAATGAACCAGTAAAGACGGAGGTGGACTCTGCCCATGTGGCCTTACATACTGCTGTCACGGTGTAGGGAATAATGATAAGGAAATGGCAGTTATGGGCAGGGTGACCAGGGAAGACTAGTCTGACCCTAGTCTGCAACCCTGAATGACCCTGATCCTGAAGGTATCTCTGATGGTGAGAAGGTTCGGGCCTCCAGCCTCTCCCTAACCTCCTCCACCAGCCCTGCGCTATTCCCCTTCACCTCCCTCCACAGAACTGGGATACAGCAACTCCAAAGGAAAGAACATCAGCCACGCAAACACACAGGTCAACATGGCTTCCAGGCATAGAGTGAAACTCTATCAGCAGCACCACCTGGTGGAAGGAGAGGCTACTTAAAGGCTATGGGAGGGGAGTTCAGGTGAGCCACACATTAAGCCCTCAAACAACAGTTGAACCAAATAGTGAATGCAGTTCTGGAGCACAACACAGGAGGCCAGGACCTTCACAACTATCAACCATGCAGCTCTTAAAGACAAACACATACACAGCAGCATCTATCAATGTCAGCGCCATCTAAGCGCGTGACATCTACAGGACAAAGGGGAGGAGACAGTAGGTTGTGGGTTGCAGCAGCTCCGGTGGTTGTGATGGTGAGGTGGCAACTCTGGTGGTGGTGGGATGGCAGCATGGTAATTGCAGACTGTAAGCTTTCCTGAAGACATGGGTTTTCAGGTTACGTCTGATTCAAAGGAGTCTGGGCTCTGGGGTCTTGGAGATGGGGGAGATAGAAATAGAGGGTGCAAATCTAAGTGCAGATTATATAGTATTGATGTCTTTAGTAGTTCATATATCCACACCTTATGGGATCACTTAATCCACCTCCTCCTTGGTGTGCCGGTCTCCCGATTTGCTGCTACGTCCCAGAGTTGACAGAACTCCCAGCCCGGAGTCCGTAGATGCGTTCACAGAAAGGGATTATCTGGTGTATAGATGAGCGCTCCCAGTCCCGGCGTAATCACAATCCATAATCTTCTTATTTTCCAACAAGTAGTTATTTATTTCAATAAAATAATTATTTCTAGTATATGGTGAAGAACATACAACGCTTTTCAGCTTTATAGTAGTAAATAAGCCTTCCTCAGGTATACAAGTGTATTAAGGGAATGATAGAGAAAGTTAGCCTCAGCACACTCCAATGAGAAATTAAAGAGAGAGTTTTTGTTCTTTGTGTTGCTTTTTATTTACATATAGAAAAAGCGTCCCACGTTTCGGCTCAACATGAGCCTTCCTCAGGGAACTGTGTGAAATTAAGAATAAATAACATAAAGTTGTCACAATTTTTGACATGAAAAAAATACAGCATATCAATTTACAATGGTAAGGGAATACACATGCAGGTGTCTCATATATACACTTCTAGTGAAAATGTGGATATACAAATAGTGCACACCCGGTAAGTGTACATAGCCGTAAGCGGTAGATGGCGTACAGGATATCAGTGATGAGTGAGGGTGCAAAGGACCAGAAAAAGAGGGGGAGAAGAAAAAATGGTAGGGAAAAAAATACAGAAAACATAGGCGTCAGAGAAGGAAAAAGGATAAGAGAGGTGAAAAACGTTGTATGCAGAAAGAAAATTACTGGGGCAGTGTACAGAGTATACTAGCCAGTTAGGGGTGTATAGTATATACCTCAATGATATATTCTAGTAGATTTGGTCAGGAAAGTAGCGGCCTGGGTGGTCACAGATTCTCAGGCAAATGGGAAAATGAGAGGATGATATAGAGTACTGGAAAATCAGATTTTCTAAAATATAAGGAAAAAATATATCAAGTTTCCAGTAATGGGGTACCAAATAAGAGGGGAGTAAAGGTAATTATAAACCCGTAGTCTGCTATACTGTAATGGATATGTAAGGGACTAGGATATAAATAGTATATAGCAAAATAAGGGAAATAACATGTTAAATGCCAGTATTACCTCAGAACTAGAAGATCAATCAACCTCTAGAAGGTACTGGGGAAAATGACCACTTCCACAGGCATGCTATTAGATAGAAGGAGAAAATAGAGAAGTAAGCAAGGATTGAGGTAAATGAGAAAAGGATTTAAGGTGTCACGTACCCTTAATTAGAAAGTAGGCACATGACTCCTGTCCTGTGGTAAAAAGGAAATATAGCAGGCAATTAAGTATAGAACGTATTGAGAGGGGTGTCTGAGCCAGAGGGCTGTGCAGCATTACCTTGTTTCCATAGTGCTTAGTAAAGGAGGCCAGGAGTGTATGTGTCATGGTGCCGTGCTCTTATGAACCCCCCGGTGCTTCCTGGTTGGGCGGGGAGTTCGGAAGCGTCATATGCGCATTGCGCATGCGCGAGGTCGGACGGTGACCGAATATGCGTTCTGCGCATGCGCGGGCGGCAGAAGCACAAAAGACCTTCCTGGGAGTGTTAGAGGCGCAGGAAAAGGTGTAATGCTGTCGCTATGATGGCGGCCGCCATGTTCCTGGTGGAACTGTGCATACAGGTGATGTGCACAGTGGTGGAAGAGGTAGTTGGTGCAGGAAGGCAATGTGCACAGGTGAAAGGCAT
The DNA here is from genome assembly GCA_033576535.1 of Allobates femoralis. Lineage (NCBI taxonomy): Eukaryota > Metazoa > Chordata > Amphibia > Anura > Aromobatidae > Allobates > Allobates femoralis. The sequence continues at coordinate 133,110,335 of JARQOC010000005.1, forward strand.
TTGTAGGTACAGACAGTACCATCTTGATTTTCAAAAAAGTCCTGCCTATAAGTAGAGAAAGATAGTTAGAACACAAAGTACATGAATATCAGAGCACGTAAGACAACATTAGATATGACCATGTACAGTAACCATGAAATCATAACATGGAAAAGATATATGTAATCTCCCAAAGTAATAACACTAACACTAAGCTCCCATGCGTAGATTATAAGGTTAAATATATGGGTAACTCCATTCAGTATACCATTTCAGATTCCCTATTTAAACCATAAGGAGAGAGAGTGTTGAGGTGATAGATCCAGTAAGCTTCTCGTTCTTTCAACATACGTATCCTATTGCCTCCTCTCCTAGGTACGGGTATGTGATCGATCACCTGAAATTTTAACTGACTGATAGAGTGTCGATGTTCAATGAAGTGGGCAGGGATTGGTAGTAATGTGTTTTTGCACCTGATGGTCGACTTGTGTTTTGAAATGCGGTCTCGGACATGCTGGGTGGTTTCCCCAACATATCCGAGACCACATGGGCATTTAATGAGATAGATGACGAAATTGGAATTACATGTGTAAAAACCGTTGATGTAAAATCTTTTACCTGTTCTAGGATGTGTGAACGATTCACCCTTGCTAACGTTTGTGCACTGTGCACATCCCAAATAGGGGAATGTGCCTTTCCTGGGGGTACTCAATGTCTTTTGTTGCATGCTTTTAGTGTTGGATCCGATGTCGGCCCTAACCAATGAGTTTTTGAGGTTTCTTGTGCGTTTATGACAAATAAGTGGTGGCAATTTGAATTCCTTTATACCCGGATAGGCTTTCTGTAAAAGAGGCCAGTGTTCGAGAACAGCTTTTTTAATGAGTGGAGAGAAAGGGTGGAACGTGTTGATGAACTTTACTCTGTGGTCTATGTTACCATCCCTTTGTTGTGTCTGTTCCTGTGGTGTAGAGACTATTGCCGGGTATCCTCTCTGGAGGAATTTATTTGTCATTTCATCATGTCTAAGTTCTTTGGTGGTCGGGTTTGACACGATACGTTCAACCCTTTTATGCTGAGATTTGGATAGGGCTTTTTTAACATGTTTTGGATGGCAACTTGACCAGTTTACTACACTGGGAGGGTGACTCTCTATGGGGCTGTGTAAAAATAAGAATCAATTGAAAAATTTAAGTTTTTATAAACATGTAAAAAAAAAAACATACGTTCAAATTACCCCCCTTTTCCCCCATTCACAATAAAAGTATTAAAAAAATAAAAAAATACACGTTTGTATCACCGCGTTCAGAATTGCCCGCTCTATCAAGATATAAAACCAATTAATGAGAGCCGTAAACTGCGTAATGGAAAAAAAGGTCCAAATGCCAAAATTAGGTTTTTTTGGTTGCCTCAACAATGCTATAAAATACAATAAGAGGCGATGAAAACAGCGCATGCACCCAAAAATGGCATCATTAGAAACGTCAGCTCTTAGACACAAAAAATAAGTCTTCACACAGCCCCAGATCCCGAAAGATGAGGATGCTACGAGACGCAGAACATGACGCAAAAAGTGCGTTTTTTTTCTTCTTCTTCAGACTTTTACATTTTTTTTCCACCACTTAGATACCAGTAAAGGTATACATATTTGGTATCTACGAACTCATACCGACCTGAGGCATCACACCGTCATGTCAGTTTTTCCATATAGCGATCGTGGCGACAAAAAAACAAATGTGTAATTGCACTTTTTTTGCAATTTCACTGCAATTGGAATTTTTTTTGCAATTTCCCTGTACACTATATGGTAAAATAAATGATTGCATCTGAAAGTACAACTTGTCCTGCAAAAAACAAGACATCGTATGTCTATATTGACGGAAAAATAAAAAAGTTATGGCTCTTGGCTCTTGGAAGCCGGGGAGCAAAAAATAAAAATGACAAACCAGCTGAACATGTGCACAGCAATGTCTTTTTTTCATTGTTGAGCGTTACGCAAATTTTTCCAGTGGTTTTGCAGCGTTTTTTTTCTGGTAAATCAAAGTGGGATATGACTACAAAAGATTGTGCACACATACTCAAATAGCAGGTTTGCTCTCCTTTCTATAGTGGTATTCCGCTATACAAGTCCTGGAATAAATATTATTAAAGGAAGTTGTCAGGATAATTTAACAGCTGGAATTAGAGAATAATAACAATGACGGTGGAAAACCTGGTGGACCCATTGAAATAACGGTTTTGTTGTAGTCCCATGCACTTCTAGGCTAATAAACAAGTGGATTCAAAGCTGACACATAGGAATGTGTGTGCTTCTATACCTTTTTTTCTGGTGTCCGACTTTACATTCTTATTCCCAAATGTTTTCCTTATGTAACACATTATTTTATGTAATTTCAGTTATTGCAACTCCTGAAGAAATCCTACAAAATTGAGGAATTTCAAATCTCTGAAATTTTTAACAAATTTTACGGTGAACTTGGTATCAAAACCAAATTATCAGATACAGGTGAGGAATGTCATTTTGTCCGTAGACTTTAAGAACAGCAAAAGAAGCAGACAAAATGTTTTCATATCTTAAAGTGATTGTCCTGAGTTTAAGATTTGGTGACCTATCCACAGGTGTTTGGTGGACTGATACCTGGCACCGCCAACGATATGCTATAACAGTACAAGGCAGCGGCCACTAAGCAATATAGGGGCTTCTGTTCTCTATGCCGTACATCCCTTATTCCCATGCAGGAGTAGTTTTTAACTGATTGGTTCAAGTGCTGGCCCACAAAAAAGCACAGAAAAGTTCTGTGGCATATGCCCAGTTAGTTGTAGTAAAAAGTGGGATCATTATTATCAGGGGCCATAACTTTAAAACTGAGGGTTGCAGAAAAAAAAATTCACAATTGGTAGAGCAGTGCCCATTGGAGGACGAGGTGCTAAGATTACATATTCAATGTAAGGTCCTCTTTATAGTCATAATATGCTCTGCTCAAAAAAATGAAGGGAACACTTAACCAGCACCATTGTAACTCCAAGTCAATCACACTTCTGTGAAATCAGCCTGTCCAGGTATGAAACAACACTGATTGTGAATCATTTCTTCTGCTGTTGTGTAAATGGAACAGACCTTAGGTAGAAATGAAAAAGCAGCAGGAGGACCTTTTGTGCAAGGGGGAACAGGAGAAGCAGCAACAGACCCCTGGAAAATAACCTTAGCAGGCCACTAATATCCAAGTGTCTGCTCAAACTGTCAGAAACAGACTCCATGAGGGTGGTATGAAGGCCCGACTTCCACAGTTAGGTGTTGTGCTTACAGCCCAACATCATGCATTGTGATTGGCATTTACCAGAGAACACCAAGATTGGCAGATTTGACGTTGGCACCCTGTGTTCCTCATGGATGAGAGCAGGTTCACACTGAGCATATGACAGATATGACAGTCTGGAGACACCATGGAGAATGTTCTGCTGCAGCATCCTCCAGCATTACCGGTTCAGTACTGGTGTGAGGAGGCATTTCTTTGGAGGGCCGCACAGTCCTCCATGTGCTAGACCAGGGGTCTCAAACTCCAGGCCTCGAGGGCCGCACACAGCCCAGGTTTTCAGGATTTCCTTAGGGCCCTTTTACATCTGCGTTTATTTGAAATCGCGGTTTTTTTCACCGCATCTGCCGCGATTTCAAATAAACGCAGATGTGAAAGGGCCCTTAGAGTTTGACAGTTGGTAATTTGATTGCCAACTGTCAAATGCAATGGAAATCCTGAAAACCTGGACTGTGTGCGGCCCTCGAGGCCTGGAGTTTGAGACGCCTGTGCTAGACAGAGGTGCCCTGACTGCCATTAGGTAGCAGGATGAGATACACAGACCTATTGTGAAATCATATGCAGGTGCAGTCGTCCCTGGGTTCCTTCTGATGCATGACAATGCAATGCCTCATGTGACTGAAGTGTGCCAGGAGCTCCTGCATGATGAAGGCATTGGTACTATGGACTAGCCTGCCCATATTCTAGACCTGAATCTAATTGAGCACATCTGGGACATCATGTCTAGTTCCATCCACCAACACCACGTTGGGTCACAGACTGTCCAGGAATTGTCTGATGCTTTAATCCCGGTCTGGGAGGAGATCGCTCAGGAGAACATACACCGCCTCATCAGGAGCATGCCCAGGCATTGTAGAGCAGCCATACAGCCACGTAGAGGCCACACATACTACGGAGCCTCATTTCCTTGTTTTGAGGCATTTCCACTGAAGTTGGATCAGTCTGTAATTTGATTTTCCACTTAGATTCTGAGTATCATTCCAAATCCAGACCTCTTTGGGGTATTAATTTTGATTTTCATTGATCATTATTATGTTATGTTGTTCTCAACACATTCCACTATGTAATGAATACACTTGCTGGTATTAACATATTCTTCCTTAGAGCAGTCCATTTACACTGGTACTTGTGTTGTGATTGGATGATGTAAATGAATGTGTTAATTGGGGAGCATAACGTATATAAGGTGACAATTCTATTATGGTGATGGCCATTTTTAGTCTGAATTGATCATTTTGAGCTACTTCACCTCTGGAGTTATTTTATTAGCTAAAACCTGCTAAATTTTATTTTTTTGTTAATTTTCCACATTATGTCCCATCTCTGGATCAGAACAATGACGGAGGCATCGTGATGGACAGTGCCCGACAGACTTCGTTAGCTATAATTCTGCTGGATTTCTCTCATGGTGTCTATCACTTTAGTGGACACAGTACTGCAGCATACCTGCACGCTTTGATATTTTGCCCGATATTTTGACAGAAAATACAACCAAGTCTACAATGTAGATATGAATGTTTTTAATTTTGGAACATTTTACATGTAGATTGAAGATTGGATAACGGTAAAGGTTCTAAAAAGCAGAAAAAGAATATTGACCAACAACAAGTCACCAAACTAATGTACTACAAGGTGCAACAGCCCCATGATAAAGGCAGAGGCAAAACGCTGATGACACAACTAATCGCACCTCTACCGATTCATAGAGGGGGGAGGTCGCCTAGCATTAAAAGTACACCTGGAGAAGGCTTTGTAAGCCACGCACTGCACTTATGTGTAATTGGTGCCCCATATGAGCCTTATCCCTGTGCATCTCTTATACCAGGCAACCCCCCCTCCATGAATGACGGGTGGTGACTGGTTGTTCCAACAGTAACAGCTGCATCCTGCAGATCATTAGTTTTGTCACCTATTGTTGCTAAATATGGCTGCCCTGTTTCTGTCTTATTCCTACTATTTTTGGGTGTTTTGTTTATGGGTAAAAAGTTGCAAGAAGATGCAAAACACAAATGTCTGATGACTGCGCGCTCTCTTTTCTATCACACCTGACCCACTATCTTTTCAATGAAGTAATCTGTTTGTCTACTTAGTTGCAGCGCTTGCATTTAAGTTTATACATTCATATTTAATCTCATGACTACATACACACGAATGTTCCCAGTTTACACATTTTCCCTATACCAGGGATGGGGAACCATTTTTCTGCTGTGGGCCATTTGGAAATTTCTACCATCCTTCGGGGGCTGCACAAAATTATCATCTTGAAAACTACTGCTATATTTGGTTAAACAAACGCCCCCCCCCCCTACTGTGATGTCTGGAGCTGCATCTCTTTTGTGTGGCTTTGATGTTAGGTGATATTCATCTTGTTGCTTCTTGACGGCTTTACCAGGTTTGCTAGAGCCATAGACAGACTGGGGAGGCTGGGGCATATACATCACTGGGGAGGCTGGGGCATATACGTCATCGGGAAGGCTGAGGCTTGGGCATAGAGATCACTGGGGAGCTGGTTTTTTTTCGCGGCCGCACCTGCCGCAAGTGCCGAAACCGCACTTGCTGCACACTTACCGCAAGCCCCATAGACATTGCATGGGGCTTGCTGCAACTGTGCCGCAAGTGCAGCGGTTATGCGTTAATCGCGGCAGATGCGTTTTTTTCACCACATCTGCCGCGATCGGCGAAAACCGCTGATGTGAAAGTACCCTAACATACTGATACCCTAACATACTGATACTGTGCATTAATGAAACTGCTCTTTGCAAGGTTGCACATTTTGCTGCTGTCATATTGCTATAATTAGTCACTTTAGTCAATATGATATTTTGTGTTTTATAAATCTATATTTGTGTGTTCTGTAGTTTTAGAAAAAGTTTATGAGCTCCTGGGAATTCTGGGTGAAGTGCAACCTAGTGATATGCTGAACAATGCCGAAAATCTCTATCGAGCCTATCTGGGAGAATTAAAGGCACAGGTATTGGTATATTGTAACACATTTAAACACTAAAATATGGTTTGGCTGTTTTTTTCCAAAATACATATTAAAGGGAACCTGTCAGCTGGTTTATGTCCCCGCAGCTATCACTGTCTGTACCTGCAGCTTCATAGTACTATTCCAACCATCCCTGTCTGAGCTCATGGTATAATGTTAAAGGTGAAAAAAAAAAGAGACTCGCACATTCACATTACTGGATCTAAGTGCTGCTGATAAGTGAGCATCTCTTTTTTTTTTTTTTTTTTTTTTTTTTTCATATATACCAAGCCACTGGTAAAGTTAAACTTTTGTTCGGACAATCCCTTTCATTGAAGAACTTTCTTTTGATGGCTTGGGGTTAGGACCTTTTGATGGTGTTCAGGCTGCTGTACCTTTTTGAGTAAATATGCATTGTGATGTTGGTATGGCCTGACGAAGAAAGCAGTGCACTTTAGAAACCTCATTCACTAAAGAGTGTTTTAATAGTTGGGGACTTCACTGTTTCTGATTTTCCTTGTTCTAAACCTTTTTGAAGTTGGGGTGCCCTTGGTCCGCATTTTTTAATATTTATTTGGCATTCTCTATTTTGACAGCTGTGAGACATTTCATGCATCAAGCAGATTCGTTTGAGGGCAGTGGCGAAGCGGTGCAGCATGACAGGGCGGTGCAGTGGTGCAGCATGACAGGGCGGCGCAGTGGTGCAGCATGACAGGGCGGCGCAGTGGTGCAGCATGACAGGGCGGCACAGTGGTGCAGCATGATGGGGCGGCGCAGTGGTGCAGCATGACAGGGCGGCGCAGTGGTGCAGCATGACAGGGCGGCCCAGTGGTTGGAGCATGACAGGGCGGCACAGTGGTGCAGCATCTCTGGGTGGCGCAGTGGTGCAGCATGACAGGGCGGCACAGTGGTGCAGCATCTCTGGGTGGCGCAGTGGTGCAGCATGACAGGGCGGCGCAGTGGTGCAGCATCTCTGGGTGGCAGAGAGGAGCGGTATGAAAAGTCGGTGAAGTGGTGCAGCCTCACAGGGCAGCAGAGCGATGCAGCATCACAGGGCAGAGGAGCGGTACTGCTGTTGTACTTTGTGCTGTATGCAGCAAGCCTTAATGCTTAGACAGGTGTTATAAAAGATCTCTATATGATATGGTACCTCTTTCTATAGCTTGGGGCTGAAACAAATAATGAAGATCACTTTAGAATACCTTTCCATCAATAAATGAGCTGAATGGCCTTTCTTGTTTTTACCTTTCACACATTACAACTAGAGGTGAACAAACCCGTTGGAGGCCGGATTTTGGGTGCTTTATGTACCCACATCACTGGAGCGAGCATCGCTGTGCTTGGGTACACTCTGTGCTCGGCCCACTGCCATCCGCTTGCAGTGTTTTAACGGCTGCACTGGGGGTAAAATCAGTGTTGTTGCACGTAGTGTGTGATGAATATAAAATTATTACAAACTCTGCCCTCCCTTGGAAGGGCTTTGTTTATGCCTGGCTGTATGTGGGTGGAGAGCCAAAAATCATTAATTCAAATGAGGGTCAGGTCAAGTTTTGGTTCCGAAAAAACCTTTAAAAAGTGTCCGGGTGAACAACCAGAGCCCGAACTTCCATGGGTCCACTCATCGCTGACTACAACAACGCAATTTGCTTTAAGCTGGTATTTAACTGTCAGGCTTGAAAACTAGTAGTCGTGATAGTACAAATTTACTCCTCATCACATTAGGTCTACAAGTCCCGGCCTTCATCAAATAGATAGCAGATATATAGAAAGTGAGCAGGAGAGATGGCATTCTAGGCGCTGGTGTAGCTGTGATGTTGGTGGGTAATAGCAGCACATATTAAAGTTATTCTTCTGGTGAGACTAGGGGTGCTGTATAGATTACAGATCAGTACCGTATATTTGAGCAACTTATTAAAGGTTTAAAGAGGATAGGTCATCAATGTATGATCGGCTGAGGTACAACACTCGACACGCCTGCTGATTAGCTGTTCTCAATGCCTGGAGCAGGTGGCCCAAAATGCTCAGTTCTGGAGCTTCCCCTTCTTCTGATAATGGCCGGATACTTCATATCTGCTTGATATTGATTTGAATAGTTGGTGTAAGTGTAGTACCTGGCCGCAGCCATTATCAGAACACTGGGAAGCTCCAGAACTGAGCATTTCTAGCCACTTGATGCCACTGCCGACACCTAGAACAGCTGATCGGTTGGGGTGCCGGGTTTTGTCTCTAGGTGATCAGATATTGATGACCTCTCATAAGGATAGGCCATCAATGTTAAAGTAGTGGACAACCTCTTTAAATGTTCTCCATGTCCTTTTATTATATATATTTTCTGTAATTAAGTCTTTTACCTTTTCCTTCTAGATGACGTCTTCCACAAAGCAGCCCAAGTTATCGGTGGTAGCTGGAGTTTTGAGAGGATTATCGGCGCTCTTGATTAACTTTACAAAATCTGTAGAGGAAGGTATGGTATTATTCAGTGATTATATGGCGCGTTGTTGTAACAAGTAATTTAGATTTATCTCCCAGACCTTCTCAGAGCCTACACAGTCAGAAGACGGCTGGAGATTAGACCTGTAGAGGCAAATCGCTGGGGAAGATTTTCTCATAACGGTCTATAAGACCAGATATTTTTATTGCCCACAGCACATCACACATCAGGTGTCGTTTTAGGAATTTTTTATTAAATGAAAGCTGAGCTCTAATTTGGTACATGGGTTGTTTCTGTCATTGATGCTAAACTTTATTGAAGATAAAGATTTCCAGTTTTGACAAGACACATAAAACTGTTTTCCCATCTCTTCATATCCCAATACGTAGTAGGTGAAATAACAATTAGCAAACACCTCTAATTAGAAATGTAGTATAGTTCTCCTGATTAGCTATATTGCCTAGGCCCCTTTCACATCAGCGGTAATCGTGATTGCGTGAAAAACCGCAACTGCCGCGATTATCGCATAACGGCCGCACTTGCGGTTCACCTGTGGCAAGCTCCATGCAATCTCTATGGGGCTTGCGGTAAGTGTGCGACAGGAGTGGCAAGTGCGGTTTCGGCTCTTGCAGCAGATGCGGCCGCTAGAAAACCGCGGCTGACCGCATTTTTTTCGCGGCCGCATCTGCCACAAGTGCCGAAACCGCAACTGTACCGCAGGTGAACCGCAAGTGCGGGCCGTTATGCGGTAATCGTGGCAGTTGCGTTTTTTTCACCGCAACTGCCGTGATCAGCAATTACCGCTGATGTGATAGGGGCCTTAGCTTGTGTGCAGGGAATTACAGTTTAGGTATACATGGTTACGACCACTCATATAGTGACAGTTGCTTGTGTTCGTAACCATGGATACCTAAGCTACTCCAATATCCTGTACATGAGGTAAGAGGCAGTGCTATATCAGGAGAACTATACTACATTTTTAATTGGCGGTATATGTTAATATTATTGTTCTTAAGCAAACTAGATATTGGGATAGGATCTTGAAGATGGGCATACCCCTTTTAAATACAAAACTCCTACAGAATTGTCACATTTTATGAATTATTTTTCTAAACACTTTGTGGGGTTGCCCCATGTGGTCTCCAGAACACTCTTCAGCCTTATTGCTGAAGAGGATAGGCCTCCATTACTCCTCACCATCCTCCAGTCTCCATCTGGAGACCATGCGGGCAATGCCATAAAGAGGTCTTCACGAAGGAATACCACACTGGCCGTAATCATGTGATTGTGTAGAGTGACATTATATGTGCTTGCTGGACCCCAGGTACACTAACAGCTTGTCATTACGTTGATTTGGGTGTGGAACCAGTAGTGCTGGCATTTCTCACAAGTGTCCCAGGAGCCGTTTTTCAAAACAACACCAGGCAACATGTTGTTTGTTCTAATGTGAACAGCCTGCATGGCCTAATTGTGCTACCATTGCCCTTAGCGCCTTTGGACTTAGCATCCTAGGAGTGCTAAATGGAAGACATTGGTAAGCAATGGCAAAAGGAGCTGCCAGCAGTGAATCTTGATGATTTGCAGTTAGCATGGCAGAGCATTCCTTAACCAACCTTCATAATGTGCAAGTGCATATATTTCTGTGTATGGCACTCATGCTTCATACTGAATAAATCAAGATGTTTTAACAAATACATTTTTTCCATAATTAACATCTCCATCCATGCTGTGATTTCCACTAGTCCATGACTTTTTCTTCGTGTTACAAATTCAATGTTGAATAATGTATATAGTCCAACATGTAATAAATCTCTGTTCTGAATAACAACGTGTATTTAAATGTTACTGCCTCTTTTTAGTACATGGTTAATATAAAAAGAATTTTGCCATTTATAAAAACATCTATCATGAATCAGTTGTTTAATTACATACATCCCCAAAGTTTTACAACTTGTCACTAGAAATATAAGGTCTTGTAAAGCCACGTGAACAAAAAATTAACAATTATGTCTATTGGATTGCGGGAAGAGGTAATAAAAAAAGTGTATTGGAAACCAAAATGTTAATATATTAAATATTATAATAATATCATATCTATGCATGCTGTTCTTTCATTCATACAGTAACTTCAGATTACATTCCCTTCCAGATCCTAGAACTTCTAAAGAAATTTTTGAATACACAAAGAAGGCAATAAATCCTCAGGTACCGCAATAACCATTATTCTATGATAACATGAGATATAATTTTGGGTCATCATTGTGTGTTTTTCTTTTCTGTAGATCGACCTAAAGAGATATGCTGTGCCTTTAGGTGAGTTTTTCCTTCTGTGTATTTGATTAGAGAGCATGCAAATTTCTTGCTTTATCTCATCGAGAAATTATTCTTTTCAACGTTACAAATATTTATTAGCTTTTATTGAATATTTTTTTTTCGGATGGGAATGTAAAAAAATAAGTAATTTAGGGCTTTAACATAACCATTTTTATTGCTAATACCAGAATGCACAACACAAATTGCATATATTAATAAATATATCTAAGACCTGATGGGGATGGTGAACTTAATTTGAAATTTTATGTTGGAATTGCTGTATAATTCTTTTAGAATGTGTTAAATCATCTCCACTCTTAAGCTTGATTGACAGCTACTCAGTGTCCCTCCTCCCTGCTGCTGTGAAAGTCTCACATTGCTCAGTATAAGCCTCAGTGGTCAGTGAGGCTAGTTGAATAGAGACTAAATAAACCTGGACTTGTGAGCTCTTTCACGCTGTAGGTCAGGGGTCTCAAACTCGGCTGGGTTGGTGGGCCGCACATAGAAAATTTTTTTTATCAGGGGCCGCATTGCTTGTAGGACTACGGGTACCGTCACACTAGGTGACATCGCCGGAGATATCGCAGGCGACACACGGGAGCGCGCACATTTTTGGCACCTCGTCGGCGTCGTGTGTTTACATGCGGCGATACCTTCAGTGATGCTTTGGCGATGTTTCAGGCAATGTCGCTGTTGGGGTGTCTAGAAACCCCAGCAGGGATCCTGTAACATGGGAGCCTATGGCTCCCATCGCCTGTAACATCGCTATTCGCGATGTTACACAGGGCGATGCTTACACATCGCCTGAGAGTGGTTGCCTGGTTTCACAGCAGTGCTGTGAAACCAGGCGACCACTCTGAGCCGATTTTTCGGTGCAAAATCGCCACTTTACACGGGGCGATGTCACCTGGTGTGACGGTACCCAGACATTTTTAGTAATACCAGATTTTTTGGTCAATGTAGTAACGTCCAAATCCTGATCCCCTTCTTGTAGTAATGTCCGCATCTTGGTCCCTTTCTTGTTGTAATGTCCCCATACTGGTCCCCATCCTGGTCGCCCTCTTGTACTAATATCCCCAACCTGATCCCCTTCTGTAGTAATGTCCCCCGTGCTGGTCCCTTTTTGTAATAATGACCCCCTTACTGATCCCCTTTTGTAGTGATGTCACCATCCTGTCCCCCATGCTGGTCCCCTTTTGTAGTGATGTCCCCATCCTGGCCCCCATAGTGTAGTAATGTCCCCCATGCTGGACCTCTTTTTTAGTGATATCCCCAACCTGGTCTGCCTTCTTTTTACACACTCAGACATATTCACTCAATCACACCCACTCACACATTAACTCACCCACACTCACATTAACTCACACTCTCACACTCACGTGGAACAAAAGGGGGGGAAAGCACAACCCATGAGCGGTACCTGGTGGTCTAGTGAGGGCGTCAATAACCGATATGGGGGGTTCGCATCTCACCTTTGGAGGTTCTGCAACCCTACACAACCTCGGCGTATCGCAGTGGATGGCTCTGCACTCCAGCGGTCGGGGTTTCCTCCACGAGCAGCTTCTTCTTCCAGTCAGGTCACCGCAGGTCCTTTGGATTCTGTTAGCGGTGACTTTGGCTCACAGCTGCTCCTGCTGCAAACCTAGGATGGGGATATGATATTTGTACAGAAGTGTGTGATTATAACAGAAGTGCTAGAGCACAGGAGGCACACGTTTAATTACCTTTAATATACCACAACGTGTTTCCACGGCGGCCCGCCGTCTTCATCACGTAAATCCACCTGATGAAGAATGCGGACCACCAAGGACTTTTGTTATAATCACACACTTCTGTACAAAATCGCGCACTCTGACACCCTCACGCATTCACACTCACAGGCACCCCACAGGCTCTCTGACACCCACAGGCTCTCTGACACCCACAGGCACTCTGACACCCACAGGCACTCAAGAGGCACTCTCAAGACAGGCACTCACACACACAGGCACTCACGAACACAGGCACTCACGAACACAGGCACTCACAAACACAGGCAGTCACGCTCACAGACACTCGCGCTCACAGACACTCACGCTCACAGACACTCACAGGCGCTCACACTCACAGGCACTCACACTCACAGGCACAGGTACTCACACAGACAGGCACTCACGCTCACAGGCACAGGTACTCACACAGACAGGCACTCACGCTCACAGACACTCACAGGTGCTCACAGGCACTCACACTCACAGGCACTCACACTCACAGGCACTCACACACACACAGGCACTCACGCTCACAGGCACTCACGCTCACAGGCACTCACAGGCGCTCACAGGCACTCACACTCACAGGCACTCACACTCACAGGCACTCACAGGCACTCACACACAGGCACTCACGCTCACAGGCACTCACGCTCACAGGCACTCACGCTCACAGGCACTCACACTCACAGGCACTCACAGGCAATCACACTCACAGGCACTCACAGGCACTCACAGGCATTCACAGGCACAGGCACTCACAGGCACAGGCACTCACACTTACAGGCACTCACACACACAGGCACTCACAGGCACAGGCACTCACACACACAGGCACTCACACACACCAGGCACTCACGAACACAGGCACTCACGAACACAGGCACTCACGAACACAGGCACTCACGAACACAGGCACTCACGAACACAGGCACTCACGAACACAGGCACTCACGAACACAGGCACTCACGAACACAGGCACTCACGAACACAGGCACTCACGAACACAGGCACTCACGAACACAGGCACTCACGAACACAGGCACTCACACTCACAGGCACTCACAGGCACTCACGAACACAGGCACGAACACAGGCACTCACGAACACAGGCACTCACGAACACAGGCACTCACGAACCACAGGCACTCACGAACACAGGCACTCACGAACACAGGCACTCACACTCACAGGCACTCACAGGCACAGGCACTCACAGGCACTCACACACACAGGCACTCACGCTCACAGGCGCTCACGCTCACAGGCGCTCACGCTCACAGGCACTCACGCTCACAGGCACTCACGCTCACAGGCACTCACGCTCACAGGCACTCACAGGCACTCACGAACACAGGCACTCACGAACACAGGCGCTCACGAACACAGGCGCTCACGAACACAGGCGCTCACGAACACAGGCGCTCACGAACACAGGCGCTCACGAACACAGGCGCTCACGAACACAGGCGCTCACGAACACAGGCGCTCACGAACACAGGCGCCACACGAACACAGGCGCTCACGAACACAGGCGCTCACGAACACAGGCGCTCACGAACACAGGCGCTCACGAACACAGGCGCTCACGAACACAGGCGCTCACGAACACAGGCGCTCACGAACACAGGCGCTCACGAACACAGGCGCTCACGAACACAGGCGCTCACGAAACACAGGCGCTCACGAACACAGGCGCTCACGAACACAGGCGCTCACGAACACAGGCGCTCACGAACACAGGCGCTCACGAACACAGGCGCTCACGAACACAGGCGCTCACGAACACAGGCGCTCACGAACACACAGGCGCTCACGAACACAGGCGCTCACGAACACAGGCGCTCACGAACACAGGCGCTCACGAACACAGGCGCTCACGAACACAGGCGCTCACGAACACAGGCGCTCACGAACACAGGCGCTCACGAACACAGGCGCTCACGAACACAGGCGCTCACGAACACAGGCGCTCACGAACACAGGCGCTCACGAACACAGGCGCTCACGAACACAGGCGCTCACGAACACAGGCGCTCACGAACACAGGCGCTCACGAACACAGGCGCTCACGAACACAGGCGCTCACGAACACAGGCGCTCACGAACACAGGCGCTCACGAACACAGGCGCTCACGAACACAGGCGCTCACGAACACAGGCGCTCACGAACACAGGCGCTCACGAACACAGGCGCTCACGAACACAGGCGCTCACGAACACAGGCGCTCACAAGCGCTCACAACACAGGCGCTACACGGGCACAGGCGCTCACGGGCACAGGCGCTCACAGGCACAGGTACTCACACACACAGGCACTCACGCTCACAGACACTCACGCTCACAGACACTCACAGGCGCTCACAGGCACTCACACTCACAGGCACTCACACACACAGGCACTCACGCTCACAGGTACTCACAGGCACTCACGCTCACAGGCACTCACGCTCACAGGCACTCACGCTCACCAGGCACTCACGCTCACAGGCACTCACAGGCACTCACAGGCACTCACAGGCACGCACAGGCACTCACGCTCACAGGCACTCACGCTCACAGGCGCTCACGAACACAGGCGCTCACGCGCTCACAGGCGCTCACAGGCACTCACAGGCACTCACACACACAGGCACTCACGCTCACAGGTACTCACAGGCGCATCACGCTCACAGGCACTCGCACTCACAGGCACTCGCACTGAGGCACGCACAGGCACTCACAGGCACAGGCACTCGCACTCACAGGCACTCGCACTGAGGCACGCACAGGCACTCACAGGCACAGGCACTCACGAACACAGGCACTCACGAACACAGGCGCTCACGCTCACAGGCGCTCACACTCACAGGCACTCACAGGCACAGGTACTCACACACACAGGCACTCACGCTCACAGACACTCACCAGGCGCTCACAGGCACTCACACTCACAGGCACTCACAGGCACTCACACACACAGGCACTCACGCTCACAGGTACTCACAGGCGCTCACGCTCACAGGCACTCACGCTCACAGGCACTCACGCTCACAGGCACTCACGCTCACAGGCACTCACGCTCACCAGGCACTCACGCTCACAGGCACTCGCACTCACAGGCACTCGCACTGAGGCACGCACAGGCACTCACAGCACAGGCACTCACGCTACACAGGCACTCACGCTCACAGGCACGCACAGGCACTCACACTCACAGGCACTCACATTCACAGGCACTGACGGGCACAGGCACTCACGCTCACAGGCACTCACGCTCACAGGCACTCCACGCTCACAGGCACTCACACTTACAGGCACTCACAGGCACTCACACTCACAGGCACTCACGCTCACAGGCACTCACGCTCACAGGCACTCACGCTCACAGGCACTCGCACTCACAGGCACTCACACTGAGGCACGCACAGGCACTCACAGGCACAGGCACTCACGCTCACAGGCACTCACGCTCACAGGCACGCACAGGCACTCACACTCACAGGCACTCACATTCACAGGCACTGACGGCACAGGCACTCACGCTCACAGGCACTCACGCTCACAGGCACTCACGCTCACAGGCACTCACACTTACAGGCACTCACAGGCACTCACACTCACAGGCACTCACACGCACAGGCACTCACACGCACACTCACAGGCACTCACACTAGCACACACTTTTATTACACTAACCATGCTGGTCCAGTGCATGGGGACCCTGGGGCTTCCCTGTGCGGCCCCCAGCACTTTGGACCAAGAACCATGCTGGCGGCGGTCCAGTGCATAGTGCCGCCGTGGCCGCTTCACTGTCTCTGCCGCTCGCTCTGCAAGTTCAATGCGAGTCACCGTCAGCCAATGAGAGGCCCGCAGGTGACGTCTGCGGCCTCTCATTGGCTGAGGGCTTGTATTGAGCTTACAGAGCGGCAGAGCGAGCGGCAGAGACAGTGAAGCGGCCGCAAGTAATGTTATATGCAACTTGTATCATCTTCTTTGGATCTTTAAATTATTGTTTAGTACTTTGTATTTAGAACATGTGTTCTCTTTCATTTTTCCTAAATAATTTTGTCTTTTTAATTCTTTTTTTGCTTTATGTAATTTGATTACCTATCATATGTTTTGTATTAATCATTGTGTTGACTTTATGTACATTGCAGCTGGTTTAAATCTTCTTACCCAACATGCATCCCAGTTTAATACCTTCCTCATGGAAGACTATCGGATCATCTTTGAAATAATATCCAAGTGGTGCGGCCACGGAAACCATGAAATGAAGAAAAATGCATTTGATGCTATGGACTCCTTTCTGAAGCAGGTACCTGAGATTATTTTACACTATAGCAGGGCCTGAATGACAATTGTTGTTAATGGGGTTGAACTACAATCAGTTTTCAATATAAACTAATGTTAAGTCCCATCGACCTGATTACATTTTTTTTGTTTAAAGCGGATCTGTCACCAGTTGTCAGACTACAACCAGCCTACGTTATTAAATAAATCTGTTGGACCTGGTGATATTGATGTACTTAATATGAGAATCCATGTCAGAATGGCATATATAATTCTATGTGAAAGTTTAACTTAATCTCTACCCACTTAGCCGAATTGAGAGCTTCTCAGTGTTCCTCCTCCCTGCTGCTATTGAGATCACATGCTGCTTGGAACAAGCTGCAGCTTTTAGGCTTGGTAGTCAGGGATAACTTCAGCACTTTATAGCTGGAATCATACACTGCACATTTTATAATCTGGATTATATAGGTGTTATGACATGGATCTTCGAAGCAAATATGTATTCAGATCTGAGAACTCTCTTTACTAATTTATGTAGTTTGTCTCAGAGCAGCAGGAGCTGTGTTGTGAATAGCAAATGCACCAAACAGTGGTGTAACTAGTGTCCAATGAACCCTGGTGCAAAATGTGGACCAGGGCTCTCCATCCCCGCATGTTGGTCAGATATATGGGGCCCCGGAAGCATTCTAAATCCTATAATTACATACGCGTTGCCTCCCTTTCCCTTCATTATTTAGGAAAGTCCACTATCCTGGACTAATACACCTTATCCTGGGCCCCTTCCTTGTAAATATGTCCCTCTTTCTAGCTGGGATGTGGAGTGAGTAATCCAAACCTCAGACTCCTCAGTTTCACTAAATCCAACTCCACTAAAAAGGACACCGACTCCACACTCCTGCATTCTAGTATACATGTCCCCATCCTGGTACATATGTCTCCCATCCTGGGCGGGGTGAGGGTTGAGGAGCAGATATAAGGAGCAGATATAAATGTATTGATTTACAAGTAATCATAGATCACTGGAACTGCAGTGTACAGCTCAGCTTCATAGTGTAGGAGGGCACGGACAGTACATTTCTTTTTTTCTCCTTCGCCTCATTGGGGGACACAGGACGATTCTGCCACTAGGAGGTGACACTAAGCAATTAAAGAAGAAGCACAGTGGCTCCTCCCAGCAGTATATAACCCCCTGACTGGCAAAGACTAAACAGTTTTTTGCTTAGTGTCTTAGGAGGAAAGACACTGTTTATTTTGTTAGTTTGTTATTTTTTCCTATTTTTGTGGTACTGCTCACCAGACCCCTCAGTTGGGGATTCTGGGTTGTAGCTGATAATATTCCGGACCGCTGCACCGTCCCTTCACGGACCCCACAGTTGGGGCTCTGTGTCACAGTGATGGCAGGCTCCTGCAGCATCCCTCCCCAGACCCCACAGTTGGAACTCTGGGTTGTAGGAGGTATCCCCTGGGCCACCAGCTTTTTTTCCTGGACGCAGCAGCTATGAAATAGATTCAGCTGCATAGGATGACTGGTCCGCTCTTCTGACCCTTGGAGGGTGAAGGATGAGAGCCATTAAGGTATGAGGCAGCGCTGCGTGTCCCCTGAAGCCCCCTGTGTCTTTTGCAGTGTTTTTCCGGTGCGCTCCGCGCCGGACCCCTGCTGACAGACGGGCGGTGTTATTAATTTAGCCCCGGCTTCGGCCTACTCTAGAAGGTCTCCTCCAGTGTTGATGTGCCCCTTCAGAACCGCCCCCAACCCTTCTTCTCTGGCCAATGGTATTAGGCTGTGGTAGGCATCATGGGAGGGGGTGTGGCTTCATTTCCCGCTCACACACCGCTCTTTTGGCGCCATTCCTTCACTTCAGACGCCATTGCAGCTGCACAGGACACCAGGGGGACACAGGACTCGGGCGCTTCGCTTCTAGCCTCTCAGGTGAACTGGGCACAGCAGTATTTTGACACCGCAATAGCCCTAGGCGGCAGTGGTGTAACAGCGTAGCAGCTCCTGCCCCTGCACTGTAGTGTGTAGTTCTGGGTGCAGCAGGGGAGGAAAGCTGCATGATGCCGGGCAACAAGGGCAAGAAGGCACCCAAGGCCTTTAATGTTTATTATGCTTTTTGCACAGCATGTAAGGCTGCGCTGCCCTGTGGATGCTCGACCCCGCTCTGCCAGACCTTTGCCTCTGAACCCCCTCAGTCTAGAGTCTCTGACTCCGGTCAGGCACCCACTGAAGTAGAGGTGTCTGCTGACAGACCTACTACACCGGAATGGGCAGTTACAATCCATGAGCCAGGCTATACAGCAGCTCTCCGATACACTGCTCCGGGTGGTGCAACCACGTCCATTGTCCTCGGACCAGCAGGTCCAATTAGAGGAGGGTTCTGACCATGAGGAATCTCATTCTAGTACCCCTCTTCCCCTTGGTCAGTCGGGTAGGAAGAGATCCCGGACTGGCTCTTCCTCAGCCCCATCTCAGGGCTCCATGACCTCTCCTACGCAGGTAGGTCTCGCGATTCTCACTCTTCGGGTGAACTTCATGAATCTGAGGTGGATCTGGATCAGGGTGAATCCTTTGACTCCACTTCCTCTGATACTCTTGCCATGGTGGACGACTTGGTGTCGGCCGTTAATCAGGCTCTGTCGGTGGCAGATCCCGCTCCGGTGTCCTCCTCGGATCATGTGATTCAAGAGGCCTAAGAGACCTCAGAAGGTTTTTTCTAATCATTCAGAGTTCCAGGAAGTCTTACAGAAGCCCTGGGCTCAACCGGATAAGAGGTTTGCAGCGATTGCAGCCCATTACCCTTTTTTGCCGACTGTAGCAAAAACTTAGTCGGACTCTCTGACCGTGGACCCTCCGGTGTCCCGCTTTGCTTCTAAAACTCTAAAGCTTTCTCTTCCTGATGGTGCTTCCATCAAGGATACTACCGATCGTCAGCTGGAACAGATGGCTAAGTCGGTGTTCAAAGCTTCAGGGGCATCTTTGTCCCCTTCCTTCGCCTCTATGTGGGTGGCGAAGGCTATTATGACCTGGGCTGGGGATTTACACTCTACCCTGCGCCATTAAGAGGCAGATCCAGAGTTGTTAGATTTAGCAGCTCAGATATCTGTGGCTGTGGAGTTTCTGGTCCACTCTTCTCTTGATGCATCTAATTGTACTGCGGTGGCAGCTTCCAATTCTATTGCAATACGTCGGCCCCTCTGGCTTCGAGAGTGGAAGGCGGATTTTGCGTCTAAAAAGTCCCTCACTGGCATGCCATATGTAGGTGATCGACTATTCGGGGAAAAGCTGGATAAGATGGGTGGTCGGTTTCCCGTACGTCTCACCAGAATTGGACGGCGCGCACAGATAGGGGTTTCCAACTCCCAATAAATCGGGTTCTGCCTGGCAGCCCCGGAATAAACAGCCCAAATCCAAGGAATCTGGGTCTCAGAAGTATTCCTCTTCATGACTCTGCACCCCTGGAAAACACCTCCCAGGTGGGTGGCCGACTTTCCCGCTTTCAGCATGCCTGGCTCGCTGCTACAGACAATCAGTGGGTTCAGGAATTGGTGTCTTCCGGTTACAACATAGAGTTTCACACTCGCCCTCCCAGAAGATTTGTTCTCTCCCCCCCCACAAGATTGCCGGAAAAAGCACACGCTTTCTTTCAAGCAGTCGACTCTCTGCGGCGGGCAGGAGTCATTGTACCGGTGCCCCTGGCCGAGCGGTTTCAGGGTTCTACTCAAACCTATTCATCGTACCCAAGAAGGTCGGCTCTTTCCGTCCTATTTTGGATTTGAAACGTCTAAACAGATTTGTGCGAATCAGACGATTCCAGATGGAATCCCTCCGGTCAGTCATTGCGTCCATGCAGAAGGGGGAGTTCCTCGCCTCTATAGATATCAGGGACGCTTATCTGCACATCCCGATATCCGGTCCCCATCAGAGTTTTCTGCGTTTCGCGGTGGGCAAGGATCATCAGTTTGTGGCTCTCCCCTTCGGGTTGGCAACTGCTCCACGCGTGTTTACCAAGGTCATGGCCGCGGTCATGACTGTTTTTCATGGTCGGGGGGTGGCAATTCTCCCTTACCAGGATGACCTTTTGGTCAAGGGTCGGTCATTCAGGGACTGTGAGGACAGTGTTCGTATCACGACGGACATGCTCTCACGGCTGGGTTGGATTCTCAACCAAAATCCTCCCCAGTACCGAGCCGCAAAATCACGTTTCTGGGGATGGTCCTGGATACATCCCAGGGATTGGTACTTCTTCCCCAGGACAAGGTTCAATCTCTACGTTGTGCGGTCCGCACACTTCTGGGTCCTCTTCCGCACTCCCTTCGCTTTGCAATGCGCGTCTTGGGAAAGATGGTGGCGGGGATGGAGGCAGTGCCATTTGCTCAATTGCATCTCTGTCCCTTACAACTGGACCTGTTGACGGCCTGGAATCGCAGTCCGTTTACCCTTCACTGGTCTTTTCGCCTGTCAGCGGCAACGAGACTATCTCTTCGGTAGTGGCTGGTCCCGTCGTCTCAATCTCGGGGGAAATCCTTCCTACCGGTTCGGTGGAATGTTCTAACAACCGATGCCAGTCTCCTCGGCTGGGGGGCGGTGTTCCAGAGTTACACAGCTCAGGGTCGGTGGACCCCAGCGGAGTTCTCTCTGCCCATAAATCTTTTGGAGATTCGGGCCATTTACTTGGCATTGCACTCCTAATGGTTCGCCACATTCGCATCCAATTGGGCAACGCCACGACGGTGGCTTATGTCAACCATCAGGGTGGGACACGCAGCAGAACAGCGATACGGGAAGTAGAACCAATTCTCCACTGGGCCGAATCTTCAGGAGCTGTACTGTCGGCAGTGCACATCCCGGGAGTCAAGAACTGGGCGGCAGATTATCTCAGCCGTCGGGAGCTTGCATCAGGGGAATGGGCTCTTCACCTAGATGTATTTGCTCAGATCTGCATGTGCTTCGGGACTCCAGATGTGGATCTCTTGGCGTCACGGATGAATTCTCAGGTTCCCAGCTTCTTTGCTCGATCCCGCGATCCCAGGGCTCTGGGAGCAGATGCCCTGGTTCAGAACTGGATGCAGTTTCATCTCCCGTACATTTTTCCACCTCTTGCTCTCCTGTCAAGAGTGGTCCAGAAAATCAGAACGGAGAGAGAGGCGATGACATTAATCGCCCCGAACTGGCCCAGGAGGTCGTGGTACGCCGATCTCATTAAACTCGCCGCAGTTGCCGGTTCGTCCGGATCTTCTTTCACAAGGTCCGATTTGGCATCAGAACTCCGGGGCTCTTCGTTTGATGGTGCGGCCCTTGAGACCAGAATTTTGACTCAAGCGGGGTTCTCGGAAAGCGTGGTGCACACTATGGCGTATGCGCGAAAGCTTGTCTCCGCCCGGATATATCACAGGACTTGGAAGGTGTTTTTTGCCTGGTGTGAGTCCGTACAGGTTCCGCCTTTGCGTTTCTCACTCCCGGCGGTTCTGGGGTTTCTCCAATCTGGATTGGATAAAGGACTTTCCTTGAGTTCTCTTAAGGGACAAGTCTCAGCTTTGTCGGTACTTTTTCGGCGCCGATTGGACTTGAAACCTCAGGTCCGTACTTTTTTGCAGGGTGTTTCTCGTATAGTTTCATTGTTCTAGGAGGCCCTTGGAGGCCTGGGATTTGAATCTGGTTCTGGACAGTCTTCAGAAACCACCTTTTGAACCTCTCAGGGTGGTTTCGTTGCGTCTTCTTTCTCAGAAGGTGGTTTTCCTGGTGGCGATCACTTCCATTCGGAGAGTATCTAAGCTGGCGGCGCTCTCTTGTAAGGCACCGTTTCTCTCTTTTCACCAGGATGAAGTGGTGCTGCGGCCGGTACCGTCCTTCCTTCCTAAGGTGGTGTCCACTTTTCATTTGAACGAGGACATTATTCTTCCATCTTTCTCTCCGGCCCCTGTGCATCATTTTGAAAAGGCTTTGCACACTTTGGATCTGGTCCTTGCCCTCCGGCTTTACGTGTCTCGGACGGCGCCTTTCAGGAAGTTGGACACGTTTTTCATTCTTCCTGAGGGCCATCGTAAGGGGATGGCTGCGTCAAAAGCCACGCTCGCCAGGTGGATTAAGCTTACCATTCAGGAAGCATACTCTTTGCGCAACTTGCCCATTCCATCAGGTTTGCGTGCTCACTCCACTCGTGCGGTGGGTGCTTCCTGGGCTATTCGACACCAGGCTACGGCTGAACAGGTGTGCAAGGCTGCCACTTGGTCCACCTTACCTTTGCGAAACATTATTGTGTGCATACTCAGGCTTCGGCAGATGCGAGTCTGGGTAGACGCATCCTGCAGGCAGCGGCTGCTAGCCTGTAGACTGTGTTTTTCAGTTTAGGATGTTTTTTCCCAACCAGGGACTGCTTTAGGACATCCCATCGTCCTGTGTCCCCTAATGAGGCGAAGGAGAAAAGGAGAATTTTGTGTACTCACCGTAAATTCCTTTTCTCTTAGCCTCTAATTGGGGGACACAGCAACCTCCCTGGGCCTGTTGGCCTTATTGAGTTGGTGTTTTTTCCTTTTGAGTTCCTGGTTGCCTTATCGGCATATGTAGTTTTTTTTTTTTCCTCCTGCTTTAGCACCAAACTGGTTAGACTGTGCCAGTCAGAGGGTTATATACTGCTGGGAGGAGCCACTGTGCTTCTTCTTTAATTGCTTAGTGTCGCCTCCTAGTGGTAGAATGCTATAACCCATCGTCCTGTGTCCCCCAATTAGAGGTTAAAGTCCTTGTTTCACGGGGCGACATCGCCGCCCATTACAGAGACAAGGTGGGGGCGTTGCCTATCGCCGGCGTCATCGCCCCTACTTCGCCCCATATAAAGGGTCGATGTCGGCAGTGCCTGGTTTCAGAGGAGTGCTCTTAAACCAGGCGACTATCATGGGGCGATGTGCACACATCGCCCCATGTAACCGGGCGCCGGCGACCTGTCAGGCGATGGGAGCCATAGGCTCCCATTGTCTGGCATCTCTGCTGGGGTTTCCAGACACCCCGGCGGCGATGCCGCCTGACAGATCGCCGACGCGGGGCTGGAGGTGTCGCCCTGTGTAAACTGGGGACGGCAACGCAGGCGGGGCGCCAAAAAGGTGCGCGCACTCGCCAGTCGCTGCCGACATCCCCAGCCCCGTCGCTTGGAGTGACGGGGCCTTAAGAGTAAAGGAATTTACGGTGAGTACACAAAATTCTCCTTTTTTTTTTTTTTTTTTTATCTCCCCGGAGTACCCCTTTTAAAAACACAAACAGCGTAGGATCATAGGCCAGACAGAGTACACAGTGTCTCAATTTGCCTCATTATAGGTAATCATTTTGTCATGGGTTCTTTCTGAATCACATATTTCAGAGATGTAAATGGAATCTGTGATGTAAGATGTCGGTGTAAAGGATAAATGTGACCCTTGGTAGGGAAGAATGACTGTTATCAATTCAAAAATTGCTTTAATTTACTTTTTATGTTGTTTACCTTTGCAGTATAAGTGATACCGGTAAGACTAGTTTAATCTTCTTGTTTGTATGATTACAGCGATACCAGATTTATATTAGGTTTTTTTTGCTATGTTCACACATTTTAAAAACCCTTTTTTTGAAGTTTTTGCATCACTACTATATCTGTACAGTTATCATCATTTTGAGCAAAGACTTGATTTTTTAATTCATGGCATAACGCACAACATTTTTTAATCACTTTCTTTTCCAATTTTTGGAAGGCTGAATTAACAAAAACTGCAATTCAGAATTTTTAAATAAAAACATTTTTATTGTAAAAATAATTGTTTTTGAATTGCAATATTCTGAGAGCTACAGCTTTTTATGTTTTTTCACTGACAGTTGAGTAGGGGCTTGTTTTTAGCGGGACCAGATGAAACAATATACCTTTTTCATTTACATTTGACTTTTTGATTGCATTGTTTTCCACTTTTTATTTCATCAGTTTTGTATTTATGTTTTTACAGTGTTCTTTGAAGGGGTTAACTAGTGACAGTTTTAGAGATTTCTGGAAGCGGCGAGACCAAATGTGTATCATTTTTTTGTTATTGCATAAATGTTTGTTATTACGTAACATTTTTTATTTTGTGTATTTAGGCGTTTTTTTTATATATATATATATATATATATATATATATATATATATATATATATATATATATATATATATATATATATATATATTTAACATATTCCCTCTATGTGACTCTAACGTTTGTTAGTCTGACCACTGCTCTAATGCCTTGCAATGCATTAGAGCTGTCCGTATTATACTGACAATACTCCTTATAAACCCTGCTCACAGCGTGGTCTAACAGGCCACCGTAGCTGGCACACCAGGAGATCATTGTGACTTCCGGTTGCCATGACAACCTTCAAGTCCCCATAATCAAGTCGACTGACTGAGGGAGTGCACTCACTTTCTAAATGCTGCGACCGCTATTGATTGCAACATTCAGGGGAATAAAAAACGGTACACCGGCTGGGGCTGTTATTAGCAGGAGCTCGGCTGACACTTAAGCTGAGTTCCCTGTGGTGATCATGCTGTAATAGCTCCTGTACCCACATAATTACTAGGACGTAAAGATTTGTCCATTTGCGGGAACACACTGCAAAATAGGAGATACCTTTACATTCAGTGTTGGGAAGGGGTTAGCCCCATCACGACCTATGACATACATGTACGTCCTAGGTTGCCTCCCACTCTTTGATGTGAGCTCACGCTGTGAACCCGCATCCTCCCCCCACATCTCAGCTGAGCTCATCAGCTGAGATGTGTATCCAACAGCACTAATCAGATCAGCCATCTGATCGGCGGTGTTAACTCTTTGGGTTGTGCTGCCATTCATTGACAGCAGGATTCAAAGCACCCTGCGGGGATCTCTCCATTCCCCACCAGGTTTGGAGGTCCCATGAAGCGATCACAGGACCTGCATCCTGTTACCTGGACAGTCCTAATTCTCTTCCTGCTTGTAATGTCTCGGTGACATCACAAACAGGGAGTGATCATTTCCCCTGTCTTCAGATGGGCTGTAGCCCATTTAAAGATGGGAAGCAGTGGAGTGCTGAGGCCCGCTAGTGCTTAAAGTAAGATATATTAAAAAGAAAAAATAAGTTTTTAAAAGTATGAACTATGAAACTAATAAAAGAAATACACACATTGTGATTTGCCACGTTCAGAAATGCCCAATCTATCAAAATAGAAAATCAATTAATCAGAGCTGTAAACTGCGTAACGGAGAAAAGTCCAAATGCCAAAATTACTTTTTTTGGTCGCCGCAATGAAATGCAATAACAGCAATTTAATCAGCGCATCAACCCGAAAAAATTGCACCAAAAGTGCAATTCTTTTTCTTTAAAAACTTCAGAATTTTTTTTCACCAATTAGATGACAGTAAAAGTATACATGTTTGGTATCTACAAACTCATACTGACCTGAGGCATCATACTGACATATTAGTTTTACCACATAGTGACCATGGTCAATATAAAATCCCAAAAAACTAATTGTAATTGCATTTTATTTGCAATTTCACCACATTTGGAATTTTATTCCCCATTTTCCTTTGCACTGTATGGCAAAAAAAATGATTTAATCTGAAAGTACAACTCATCCAGCAATATACAAGCCCTCATATGTCTATAATGATGGAAAAATAAAATGTTATGGTTCTTGGAAGAAGGAGAGGGAATAATGAAAATCGCCAGGGGGTGAAGGGGTTAAAGACTGAAATCAGGCCAATTGTGTTATCTCCCTCTGGATCATAACCCTTGATTTGATTGAAAAGGAGAGCAATAAGTGACTGTGGTAGATTAGCAGATCTTTTGAAATTTGAATTTGCTTCACCAATTTTTCCCCAAAGATTTGTTTCTGAATGTGAATCTTCTATATGTCCAGAAAATGTTGTGTAAGGCTAGCTTCACACCACGGTATTGTGCATCAGGTTGTGATTGAACCGGACAGAACCTGATCCTGTTTTGCCTCCCTTGTATCCCTATGGTGCCTAATTGGTCCTATTTGGCCATCAGGTTTTGTGTATTCTGTGCCAAATCCGGTTTTGTCAGGTTTTTCACCGTCCCCAAAATCGGAGCCTGCAGCATTTTTTGTCTCCGGTGCAAAAATCAGACAAAACTGGATCCAGCGCAATCCAGTTTCCATATAATGGAAGTCTATGGTGTCGGATCCTGTAAAAAACCTGATTTGTTTCCCTGATCTGGTTTTTAGCTCTGAGCATTCTCAGAATGCTCCTTCAGAATGCTCCACCCATTATAGCCTATGGAGAAGTAATTCACAATGCTTTTTAATGGAGAAATGAAAGAAACGAATCCTGCAAAAAACAGGATCAGGGTGCTTATTTGCCATCCGGTTCAACCCATCAGGTTCTGTCTGGTCAAAAAACAGGATCCACCCTGATGGACAAAAACCGTGGTGTGAAGCCAGCCTAACGTCTCCTAGGACCTTTGAGCTCTTGAATGCAGAGATTGGCCAAAGTCTTCCGGGAAACTGTTACTGTCAAGCCTGTCTAAGGGGCCAACGGACAGTATCTATTGGTATATATGAGGCTGTCATTCAGGTCGGGAGGTCCTCGACTATCCATTCGTACATTGCGATCTGCACTTGAACCCAATCTTATTGATGTACACGAGTCTTAAGGCCGGTTTACACACACAGATAATTGTGCAAAGATTGTTGGCAGATCTCTGGTTGAAGTGAAATCATGGACACATTGTTACATTTGTACACGGCAACAAAATAGAACAATGTGTGCATGATTTCACTGCAACCAGAGATCTGCAAACAATCTCTGCACAATTATCTGTGTGTGTAAACCGGCCTTAAAGTTTGAGGTCATTTGTTAGTCTGTCACTAGCGGAAATCGGCTGGCAAATGGAATTAACAGCAGCTTACCGTCTTTAAAGAGGACCTGTCGCCCCCCTGGTGCATGGCAAACTAAATGCACCACTGAACGCAGCATGCCTGCTGCATTCAGGGAAGAGCTCCCCCATTTTTCTACCCCCCCTGTACCCTGAGAAATACATTTTAGAAAGCTTACATATAGTGCGTCCGGAGGGCATTCCTGGTTATAGAGTCATCTCTGCCATGGGGCTTTGCCGCTCTGTGCCACCTCCTGCTGCTCTGTTCCTTCTCCTGTCTGTATGCAGCCCCCACCTCGCCTGCACCAGCGTGTAAGTGTCTGATCTCACGCAGGCACACAGCGAGGACTTGTCAGGAGTGGGAGCCGGCGGCTGACGTCACGGACTCACTGTACGCCTGCGTGAGATCACACACTTACACGCCAGCGCAGGCGAGGAGCAACAGAGCAGCAGGAGGAGGCACAGCGGCAGGAGACGAGGACAAGCACCGTGGCAGCGATGACTCCATAACCAGGACTCACACTTTAGAAAAGCTTACATATAGTATTTCTCAGGGTACAGGGGGGTTAGAGACATGGGGGGACCCCTTCGCTGAATTCAGGCATGCTGCATTCAGTGGTGCATTTACCTTATATACTCGCGTATAAGCCTAGTTTTTCAGTCCAAAAATTGGGCTGAAAAGTCCCCCCCTCGGCTTATACGCGAGTCATATCAGTATACAGGCCCCCCTCACAGTATGGCGCCCACCCCTCAAAGGATGGCCCCCGCATGCAGCGCTGCGCACATACATTACCTGGCTATCAGCTGTCACCCACCGGAGGGTGACAGCTGATAGCCAGGTAATGTATGTGCGCAGCGCTGCATGCGGGAGCCATCCTGTGAGGGAGGGGGGCGCCATACTGTGAGGGGGGCTGTATAATGGCACTGCTGGGGCTGTATACTGTGCTGGGGACCTGCTGTATACCACACTGCTGGGGCTGTATACTGTGCTGGGGACCTGCTGTATACCACACTGCTGGGGGCTGTATACCTGTGCTGGGGTCCACCCTCGGCTTATACGCGAGTCAATACGTTTTCCCAGGTTTTGGGGGCAAAAGTAGGGGGGGTCGGCTTATACACGGGTCGGCTTATACACGAGTATATACGGTAGTTTGTCATGCAGCGGGGGAAGGTGGGGGGTGACAGGTTCTCTTTAACAGCAGACTACCTAAATTGTAGAAGGTCCAAAACTATCCTTTATTTGGGGTCAGATTCCACATTGGTGCTGTAAAAAGAATTCCTGTCATGTCTGTTTCAAACAAAAGGTGCAATTACTATATCTGTTTGGGGAGAATCAAAACCTTTTTAATTTTTATTAGCTAAATTTAAAAGATTCTTCACAAGCTATCCAGAAATTATATCTTTATTTGGGGAGCAAAATTAGGTGTGCTGCTATGGAATTAAAGTAGTAATGGCTTCTCAATTAGGAGTGAATAAAGTTCCTTTTTTGGGTATTCCCAAATTGAATATGGAGCTCTATGGAGCTTGTAAACACTACTTTGAAATTGCCAGATTTCAGGATCCTGCCAGCTACACTATTTCCCTCTGGTGTAAAGACAAATCTGCCTCTGCTGGGGGCATCGGACAATGCAGAAATCGGGCTCGCGGCTCGTCCGTTCCAGCAGCCTGGACTTTCAGGGTGTGCTGATCCTGACAACCAGGAGGCAGGGAAGTGGTGCACCCCTGAAGATTAATAATGAGAAAATCACTTTAAATCGCCCATCTAATGCAAGACTTATTTTATAGACTTATTTATTGACTTCCATAGTGTTTTACATATATGAGACACTGAACTTCATATACTTGAGCCTGTTAATTTCATTGATCTTTCCTAGATAGCGTTGCTGGTTACTAATGATGCCGTAGTTCACACGGACAAGTTACAGTTCTTCATGGAACAGTTTTACAAAATAATCAGGAAGATGGAGTCTTCCAACAAGGAGCTCTCTATTGCTATCCGAGGATATGGACTCTTTGCAGCGGTATGGTTCCCTCCTCATTATTAAAATGAAAACACACAAGCATGTCACTTTCGTAAAATAAAATGTATTGTATTTATTCATTTGTTTGCTTTAAAGCCATGCAAAGCGGTGAATGCCAAGGATGTGGATTTTATGTACATTGAGCTTATTCAGCGTTGCAAGCAAATGTATCTCACAGAGGCGGAGACCGAAGAAGACAATGTGTATCAGCTGCCAAACTTCCTGCAGGCGATCGCAAGTGTCATATTGTACATGGATGCTGTGAGTGGATAACTTCTTCTGATTACAACATAATGATATATCAAATTTACTTACTTTAGAATTGATGGCCAGGGGGACATTACTTGATGAGAAATAAGCTCTGAATTTTTTTGTGTCTTATTGTTATGATCAATCACTCTCCCTCTAGATCCCTGAAATATATACCCCAGTTCTGGAGCGTCTCCTGGTTGTTCAGATAGAAACATTTCCACAATACAGCGCAAAAATGCAGTGGTCCTGCAGCAGGTCGATCATCAAGGTGTTTCTGTCTTTAGCGGCAAAGGGGCCTGTTCTTTGGAGCCTGATTAGTACTGTGGGTGAGTTTATTATTAAATCTTTAAATTTTTTTTTAATCATACATTTATCACAATTTTGCATACTAGAGCCAGTCCGCCCTGTCATACCAAACAGTTATCCTGAAACCATTTAAATTTTTTTTTTTTTTTATTATTGCAAAAATTCACCCTGACTCATTACAAAATTGCTTTTGAAATTTCTTTCATTGTTTTTATTTATTTTTGTTTTTGAGCAATGTTCTTTGAAGTGAAATCAGATGTAAGGCTATGTGCTAACGGTCCGGAGGAGCTGCGTGTTGGACGCACCTCCTCCGGAGCTGAGTGGAGCTGCGGGTGCCCGCAGGGAGATCGCAGCCGCCCTGTACCCACCATGTGTGGCGGGTGCGGGCCAGCTTCTCCCTGCAGTCACCCGATGGGAGCCGCTTCCAACCCCGCAGCATGAAATGACATGCTGCAGAGGAGTGGAATGCCGGCAACCCACACCGCAGCTGTCAGTTTGCTGTGGGCGGGTTAAGCATAGCGAGGATTGGATTTCTTGAAATTCCATCTACTATGCTCATACTATACGACGCAGCGTTTTGGACTCAGCGGCAAGACGCTGCATATGAAACGCTGCGTATACTGATCGTGAGCACACAGCCTGAATGTTGCTGGAAAGTAGCAATTGGTGCCTTTCATTTATTGCTCTGTGATGCCAAGGGCACAGAAGTTGTGCCAGTGCAACCTACTGTCAGGTAAGGCTGCAATTGATGGATGCCCCCTACAGCAATGATCAAAATTTGTGATTTCACAAATCCTGATTTTAATCCAAATCTACTTTTAATCCACGTTTGATAAAGACCATGTCATGTCTTGTCCCCAAGATATCATTTACAGACTGTTGCAGTGCACAGCGCATATCTGATGCCACACCATAGAAAATAAAAGTGAAAAAAACAAAAGAATCAAACAACCAAACCATATATTTAATTTTATTTATTTTACATGTGATAAAAGCGACACCATTGTGTGAGGCTTCAGTCTATAGCGCTGATTCTATCATTTTATTGCTACTTTTTTGCACTGAATTCGGTAACAAAAAACAACGACAGAACAGTTTTTTTTTTTTTTGTTTTTTTTTTCATCTCTTGTTATCAGAGAGGCCTATATTCTTAAAAATACAAAATAGTAACAGTACACACCACATCTATCCCAGGAAAGAATCTGTTAATTAAATAGTGTCAAAAAGTGTTGAAATAACAAATAAATTATTTACCAAAATGTCATCACTTTTAATAAATGTTAACTATTATTCATCTTCTATATTATTGCATTTTAAAAAAATAAAACTAAACTTAAAGTGTAAATGTTATTTCATTGAAGAAAAAAAACTTACTGCTCTGATTGTTAATGATGGGTCACATAGCAGCCAAGATAATGCTTGTTTTGTGCAATATGATTTATTTTCTCACATTTTCTGTGCTCTTTTAAAAACTACATTTTATGACTGTGAGGGCGTGGCCAGTGTCTGCCAGCATTCTGTGTATTTCCACAGTTTCTGAGAGCAGGCTGATAGGAAGCTGTTTGGGGAGCCAGCAGACAAGGGATTAACAGATTGTGACTGAGCTATGTTGAGCCAGATGACAGATCTTTCCTTGGCACAAGCTTCTGAGGAGTTTGCAGTGATCCTGACTTCCTGACATTGCTTAGCGACTGTGATGTAGGCTGAGCTAATCTGATACATTGTTTCCTCACCATTTGAGAATAGGAGAACAAAAGAGAGAGAATATGTGCACAAAAACTTTTTAATGCTGTTAGGTAGTAATAAAACAGGCTTATTGTATCCCTCATAGAGGACGGGGAAAAATGGTACAAGGGCAAGTGCAAAGTTCACATACAAATATTACATAAAGGCTTGCATATACTACACAACGGCAATCCTGTCCAAATTGACAATATTATGACAGAGAGATGAGAGGATACAAATCTAATAGCAAAAAAAGGAAAAAGAATCTATAAAATATTTAGGTATTTATTTGACCAAATCCCTATCTAAGATTGTAGACGTTAATCTTAATTATATCTACAAAGTCATTCAGGACGATGTTCTTCATATTTCCAAAATTGATATTTCATGGTTGGGAAGAATAAACTCATTTAAAATGTTTATCTTACCGAAACTTCTCTATGTTTTTCGTTCTGTACCCCTACCTGTGTCCAGACAATGGATGGCAAAATTACAAACTCAACTGACGAGATTCATTTGGGATAAGAAAAAACCAAGAGTGGCTAAGACTACCCTGGAGAAAGGGAGGTCTAGAGGAGGTCTGGCTGTTCCCAACCTCATCGCATATCATCACTCCACTATCATAAAACTGAGTCAATCATGGTGGGAGACAGGCGATAGACCAAGTTGGCTTACTCTTGAAGATAAAAATATGCTAAAGGGAGGCCTTGGTCCACAGCTTCTTTCCTTCCTTTGTAATAAAAACAAACTTCTTCCGAAAGAAACGTTAGTGAAAGCCTCTATTCCAGGGGTGGGCAGCTCCAGGCCTCGAGGGCCGCGCACAGTCCAGGTTTTCTGAATATCCTTAGCATTTGACAGTTGGAATCATCACCTGTGCAGGACATTGAACTACCAACTGTCAAATGCTAAGAATATACAGAAAACCTACACTGTGTACGGCCCTTGAGGCCCGGAGTTGCCCACCCCTGCTCTATTCAATCCTGGAGATTGTTTGTTTCCAAATCATTGAAAAGCTTTCAACCTCATCCACCTACTTGGATCCCAATTGATATATTAGACTATATTTCTGAAAACCTGAAACTTAAATCCTGGAAAGACCATGGGATTGGTTTTATATCTAACATCTTGGATGGCAGAGGAGGGTTGATTCCCTTTGCGGTCCTACAAAACACTTCTATGGTCTGGAAGACATAGAAGTTAAAACCTGGGAGGAGATTCATCGCATTCTGTTGAGCCATAAACTGGTATTCTCTCTTCCTCACAATGTGACACAACTTTTGAAGTTCCCGCAGAGTACCTTTTTTTGGAAGTTGAAAAACATATATCAGGACATTAACCTAGATTCGGTCTATGTGAAATCTTCAAATGTAGTAGCCTGGGAGAAAGACCTGAACATCTCTATAAATACTGAACAACTTGGCAAGTCCTTTGATCTTATGTATACACAGGTACCGTGCATCTCCCTTATTGAGACCCAATTTAAATTGTATTCAAGATGGTATCTTACTCCGTTGAAGCTCAATAAGTTTAATTCACTCAACTCCCCGATGTGCTGGAGGAACTGTAACCAAACTGCTGATCTGACTCGTGTTCTGGGGATATCAATTCCTTAAAAAATTTTGGAGAGACATAAGGCATCTAATTAAAGATATTTCTGGAATTGAGGTTCTTCTATCTCCTGAGTTAGAGGGTTGGATTCTCTTCCAAAACGTATAAGGCCACTTACGATTCATATTCTTTTAACAGCAAAAACTATGATTGCCTCACTTTGGAGAGAGTCTACAGTCCCATCTATACAGGATGTCATAGACCGAATTGCATCTCATAATTCTTTTGAATATTCATTCGCTATTAGAAATGGCCTACAAACCAAATGTCAGAAGAAATGGGCATTGTGGAATATAAAATTTCCATCTCCGTTCTTAAAGTCAGCCAAAGTCCCCCCAGATAACTTTCTCTAGGCTTCACCACTGGACTGTATGATGGACTCATTGTCTATAGCTTGTACTATAGTAAGTGTCTATAGCTACCTTTCCCCTCCTTCATTTCCTTTCCTCTCTCCCTTATGTTTATCTGCTGAAGAGCAGTTCTTCATAACTTGACTTAGCTTGAGATTCTTGGTCCTTAGTATTGATTGCCTTTAGTTATACTATTTCGTAATCACTTCCCAAAGTATTATTTGGAGATGTGTAATTCTTTGTTTCCCTGTTTACTTTCATTGTTCTCTTTTGGTGTTCTGTATTTGATGAAATTGATTGTAATAAGGTAATCTCTTCATATTATACCTTTGACTTCTCTACTTCTTATCAGTTTGCTGTACGACTATATTTGATTATTATACTTTGTACTTGATTTATTGAAACTCGAATAAAAATTATTTGAACACAAATCTAATAGCAAAATAATTCACACATAGATATAAATTACATATGTAATAAAGTACAAGTTCCATACAATCCCATATTAAGTATGAGTCGTTCCCCTAAGCATATATCTGGTGCTGATAAGCAAAACCAGGTTAGAACTTTGTGTGTAGAAGCAAGAGACAACACCTCTCTATTAAGGAGAGGGGCGAGAGATCAAGCCCATTGTACTGCACGTTAAAATTTACTGGATACGAACCCCGAGATATGTTTCCTCTTTAACAAGTAAAAAGCTTCATCGGGGGGAAGGGGGAGTGTGATGCAGCATCTGCTTGCATCAGCACTTATACCTAAATGGCATTTATCACGCCATATGCCGCTCATATCGCGGTGCTCGCGTACTTCTGGTACCGCCCACTCCCAACCGGAAGTGTGTTATTGTCACTGAAATTGATAAAGCTCACATCTGGGAGCTGGGACGCGTCACCATGGTTCCGAACATACGCATCTGCGGTTAGAGACGCCGTGCACCATGCACATGAGAGCAGTAACCGATATAGAGCGTACCTAGTGGGAATTAACTCTTTAGCAAACCTGAACATATATCATAAAATGTAGCACATATAGGAGGTATTGGAAACAAGATTCAGTTAACAATAGCTTTTAAAGCCCGCTAGAGTAGTAATAAAAGAACCAGGGCAAAAGCATCAGTGGGTACAAAATAGTCCATAAGATGACTCATACTTTCCAGCTTGTTCCTTGTTATCTAGAATGCAAAATGCATTGTTTCCTCATCAGCTGCAGTCAGCAGTGTAGGTCACACCCCCTTTCCCTTATATGGTTACATGCCTGTATTCAGTGTGAAGACTGATCTGGCTGATAATAAACCTTCACACAGTGTAGGGGGCAAATCTTGTGGAAGGTTTATGAATGGTTTTCAACCAGAATTTTCTAATGAAGTATATTTGAAAATTTATTAAAATCACTTGCTCTACATGATTATTAAATACAAATTTAATCAGCGGTTACACCCTTAACCAAACCCTGTTTTTAATTTTTATTTCAGCAATCAATAATTCACTTGAAAATAAGCAACTGTGTAATATGTTTGTATTGGAGATATGCTTCTTTCTCAGTCAGCACTCATTAATCATTTTTAAACTTCTCAATTCATGGGTAAAATCTGTCTTCAGTTGGTACAGATTTTTACGTTATTGAGATGGGACATGGTAGTTGCCACTTATAAGTTTTATGTAGAGGGAAACAGGAGGAAGAAGCTCTGTCTCTATCTCGTCAGCTCTACATAGGAGGTGACAGTTGCTACTGATAAGCTTCTGTGTAGAGCAGAGGAGATAGACAGAGCTTCTCACTCCTGCTCCCCTCTACATAGAACCTTCTAAACACCTGCCATGTCCCATCTCAATAATGTAAAAATCTGCCATCATTAAATGCAGATTTTACACTTAAAAGGGGTTGTCCACTATCGATCAGTCACATGTACTCTCACCCCCTGCAGTGTCACAGTTCAAGTAATCTCAGCTCCGCTATTTCTGGCATGGACGTGCCTTATGTCATGTGAGTGGCCGCTCGTCAGCTGCCAACTTTACTATTTTGTCAGAGGACATGTCAATTCCAGATGGAATATTGTTGAACTGCAGCCAAAGAGCTCCTGCTCATTGGCTATGCTTTACATGTGACACAACAAGGCACATAGCCACAGGAGCAGCCAGTAGTGGAAAACCCCTTTAAGTACTTAGCCTTTGTTTAGGTTAACATTTTTAATGCCATGTGCTCCACTAAGATATCAGAATAGCCATAAAGATTAATATATCAATATAATATTAATATAACATTAATATGTTTTCTTACAGTGCATCAAGGGTTGATCAGAGTCTGTTCCAAGCCACTCCGATTTGTACAGGTAACTGAATGGAATCTCATCAATTAAAGGGGAACTCCAGTGAGAGAAACTTTTTAGCACAGTTCCTGCCCTGCTACATGATGAAGCAGAGCTATACACTGCAGTTCTAGGATGTATAGATA
Source organism: Allobates femoralis (assembly GCA_033576535.1). Taxonomy (NCBI): domain Eukaryota; kingdom Metazoa; phylum Chordata; class Amphibia; order Anura; family Aromobatidae; genus Allobates; species Allobates femoralis. The sequence continues at coordinate 133,146,938 of JARQOC010000005.1, forward strand.
TCTTATAAATTCATAAAATTATATCTGCTGCTCAGCTCTGACCTTCACCTCATAGGATCGAGAATCTTCAGCCTGGCAGCTTCATGTAGGAGTAAAAAGCAGTTGGGGTGTCAGAGACGTAGATGCAGGTAGCTGCAGGATCATCCTACATTCCAGTGAGGAGTGATGATGATGATCCATTGAAAGTTGGAGGGATAGGAAACTACCATGTTCCTATGGGGGACGGGAGACCATGCAGAGCTGAGTCGATCAATGTAAGGATTTGCCTCTGCGTGTGTCCTCACAATAGCAGTACAAGTCATGCATAATCATACAACAGAGGATCACAGTGTATATTTGTTTCTGCTTGGTGACATGATTGCTATTTGAAACCTGGACCCCCCGTCACATAGAATGGTGTATCAGGGACAGGATTGTAGTGTGAGCATGGGATCGACGGCCACGCCTCCTTTCACGCTCTGCCCCCATACAGAAATGTGAGAGGACTGGAGTACAGGATGATCCTGTAGCTCCCAGCATCCACGCCCCCGACACACCTCCTGCTCTCTGCTGCTGCATGAAGCTGCCAGGCTGAAAATTCTCTGTCCCATGAGGAGGGGGGGGGGTGCAGAGGAGCAGGTATGATTTTCTCGATTTATAAGAGATCTATAGATCCTATAACTGCAGTGTATAGCTCTGCTTCATCATGGCAGGGCAGAAACTGTACTAAAATGTTTTCTCTCACTGGAGTACCCCTTTAATTCAATATTTAGTCATGTTGGGCTGATTTTCGGCCAGATATTACACTATAGAGAATAAGATTTTCCATTAATGAAACATTGGAGACCTTTCTGGGGCTTCTTCACAAACAAAGTAAAATAACGTAGAAAATAGCCCAAACAACAGATCTACATGTAACTATGATGAATCCAACTGGTGGTGTTACTAAAAGGCAATATAAAAAGGTCCTTTACCCTATTCTTTTTACTCCAGATATGCCAATTAATTAAATGCATTCCTATTGGTCCATCACTATCTAAAGCACCCTTTGAACCTTTGAGAGGTGTCTGTCCCTTGATGAGGCGACCACAAAACACACATTGGGCTCAAGATGAAGAGTAGTGAATCGTGTGATTGTGTTTTTGTTTTTTTCTTTGATTTTTATCTTCTTTAACCTGTGGTATGCATTTCAACCTGTGAATTTTTATCTATTTATGTAAACTTCCCTAATAATGTGAAGTCTCCGATGCTGCTCCCATTGTCTAGCACTGATGTTAAGTCAGCAGTGCTGCAACCAATATGTGTTCAGCGGCTCTGAGCAGATTGTATGGTCTACCAAGGCACAACCACTAAAGTCACTAATCTTCTACTGCTCGGTTTACGTCATGTCAGTGCTCCAGGCAATAGTAGACATTGGGAGCAGTGGTGGAGACTCTGCTCTGGACCTGGGGACGGGGAGTAAAGCTTTTTGTTTTTACTGTGCCTGTATGATCTTGTGAATTCAGTAAGCAGTGCCCAGTGAGAATATAATGAAGGATGAATTTGTTGAAATGGCACCTCAACCTCTCTCATAACTGATAACCTACGACTGATAAGATAATGTTTAACATAAATTATAATTAGTATGTTCCAGAGTAAAAAATTACAGAACACGTATATTAAACACAGATGTCTGAACATGAATTTAGAAAACGTGGACAGCAGGTTCTGCCAGTGCATATACCCATCTTACAGCAGAGTTCACCAAAAATAGTAAAACTGCTGGAAACTTAAGATTTGAAATACATTTTGCCTATGTTGATGTTCTACTGTTTATGATTATGTGCAATAAAACGTTTTTACCTGCTTCAAGTGCTGCTATCACTGACTTTGCCTTTCCTTTAGGATGGGTACGGGGCAGACCGTTCTGGTGAGCCATCGTCTGGGGAGGTCCGTTCTGGAAAGTGGAAAGTTCCTACTTTCAAAGAATATCTCGACCTCTTCCGTAATCTTTTGAACTGTGATCAGTTAAAGGTATTGCCTTCTCCTTTTTTTTGGTATTTATATACTTCACTGTGTTTAGCATTGCACGCTTGATTTGTCATCCCAGCTGTATTATGTGCAGTACCATTTTATTAGTTAACAAATTAAATTATTATATACCTGTAATGAGAACATCGTCGAATCACAATTTTATAATATAGCAAAAAATAAAGCCAATAAGAGCAGTCGGAGAAGCTTCTATTAATATATAGATTAGATAGAATTTTTCATCACTTTGTTGTTCATGTCTGCTTTTTCTACATGTTCCTATAGTGCTGTAATAGGACATCTCAGAAATATCACTGCCTACATTTTGGGTTGCTACAAAGTAGATTTTTTGCCATTCATGAAACGTCTGTGCTGTGATTGTGTTTACTGTACATATAGGGCAGTTTTTATACATCTTCGTGTGTTCTGAATTCCGTAAGATTCTTCGGTATCAAGGGTACAATCCACACCAATATACTATTTAGCAGCTAAACGTGTGTTTCCTAACACCACATTTCCTATGCCCTCATTAGCAGGAGCCCTCCTCTCTCCATCATGCCTCTTGGATTTCTCAAGGCTGGCTCTATAGATGAAGCAGGCCTGGGATCAGATATGTTCTCTTGGTTTACTCCTGTATTCCTCCCCAAAGGCCTAAGCAAGTGTGAATAGTTCTGTATGGATATGGGAGAACCCGCAGATGTTTGGGTTCACTGAATCCGAATGGACTTAAAGTTCAGTTCAGGACCAGACTTGACCTGAACTTGAACCCAAACTCTATCAAATTCAATAGGGACCTGAAATTCAGTACTCTAAAATGTTGGTAGTAAGGGCTAGGGGGTTGCAAAAGGAAGCAAAATTAGGATTAAAGCAGATAAGTTATACCTAACGAGTTTCTGCACCACTGTAACACTTCTTCTGGGTCCGCTCATTAAAGAGGACCTGTCACCCCCCTGCTGCATGGCAATCTAAATGCAGCACTGGGAAGGAGTCCCACATGTGTCTGTGTACTGTGTACCCCGAGATATAGCCTTAGTAAAACTCACCAGTAGAAGCCGTGAGGGCAGTCTCTGGTGCAGGAGCTAGCTCGATTGACGGAGGCCTTTCCCTACCCCTTTGCCTGTCTGTTTATGCTTTGTTCAGACAGCAGGGCAGGAATCTGGAGCTGATGTCAGGTCAAATGTTTTGCCTGCTGTGTGCTGCAGGATGAGTGACAGAGACCAGGAGGGCAGAGCTAGCATAGCAGAAGCAGCACAGAGAGGCAGGGGGAGAGAATGGCCTCCGTCAATCGAGCTGGCTCCTGCACCAGGGAATTCCCTCATGGCTTCTAACAGTGAGTTTTACTAAGGCTAAATCTCTGGGTACACAGCACACAGACACATGAGGGACCCCTTCCCTGAATGCAACAGACGTGCTGCATTTAGATTGCCATGCAGCAGGGGGGTGACAGGTCCTCTTTAAACCTTACACATTTCTCCTTCGCCTCATTGGGGGACACAGAACCATGGGTTTTATGCTGCTGTCCACTAGGAGGCGACACTAGGCAGAATCTGCAAAAGAGTTAAGTGGCTCCTCCTCTGCAGTATACACCCCTGGAGCAGGCATTGCTTCCCCAGTTTTTGCTTAGTGTCGTTAGGAGGCACACACAAATTTTATTGCTCCTAAAATTTTTCACTTTTTGAATTTTTTAGTTCAAGAAGAAGAAAAGTGGGTCTCTGACGAGACTCCCGGCATGGTCCCTCCTCGGCCACCTACTGTTGGGGCGCCTGGTTGAGGTTGACTTTTTCCCCTCACATGCCGCTCCTTCCTCGGCCCACCACTGTTCGGGGCGCTGGGTTGAGGTTGAGACGACGGTCCTCCTTCCCCATTTCCCCACTGTTGGGGTCACTGGGTTGAGGTCGAGGTGACGGACAAGGCCTCTGATGGTGGAGCAGCATCTCTCCCTAAATACCCCTCTGGGGTTTATTTAGACTGAGACACCACAGGTAGAGCCAGCAGGTGCAGCACTCGGAGCACCCCAGGAGGCCTCAGCCCTGCTGAGCCACTCTATGGACTTCAGCGGCAGCGTGTTCGCCGCAGTACACCCAGGACACACAGCCTCACTGTGTACTCCTGAGGGTGCCAAGGGACCAGCAGCGGGGCAGCCAGCATCCCCCCTCCCTAATCACCCCTCCGGGACCATTAGGTTGAGACACTACAGATCACAGGCTACAGGTCGGCTGCAGTGTACTCCAGAAGCCTCAGCCAGGCTGAGTGCTTCTGATGGACTCACATACCAAGGCTGCACATCCCAGGAGCCCCAGCCCTGCTGTGTGCTCCTGGTGGGGCCGGAGGACATCATGCCGGCAGTACAGGCACCTATTACCAGGGAGCACAGACTCCCTATATACGTGCAGGTCAGCACCTACCCCTGGAAGTCGGCACCTGCATCTATGGCCAGATCCCAGGAGACCCAGACTTAGGGTTCTCCGGTGGAAGCCGCCACCGCAATGGCGCCGCAGTGCCCGGGGGTCCGGCAGCTGCCTCTGTATGCCGGCAACCTTATGTATGGCCGAACACCAGGAGACCCAATGCCTGGGTTCTCCTGCGAGGGACAACGCCGAACTGTATTGGGGGTCCGAGGGGGACCAGGTTAGCTCCGGTCCCTCTGCGGGTCTCCACGCCGGCCGTGCACCATCTGCGGCAGGGGAATATTACTAGAGGACGCGGCTTCGGCCTAGAGCGAAGCCACTGCCTTTTTCCTCGCCCATGGTCTGCCCCCGAATGACACGATCAGCATCATGGAGGGGACGGAACGGAGCGTGCAGGCCACTGTGGAGCAGAGTTTCGATTTCCCTGCACGCTCCGCCCCCCTCCTGTTTTCCTCTACAGCCCTCTATTGCGGCCATTATGGGGGACATCATGATAGTATAAGCCTCATAATAAAGCATTAATGCCATATTAGGGAATCTTCTAAAGAATGCACTGATCCCTGCACTGCAAATACAAGTGAAGGGTACACCGTACAGCCCCTCACGATGGTTGGAGCCCCACTATTCTTGGGGCCGTATGCACTGTGAGCCCCACAGGACCTCTTCCCTGCCGCAGCATGCAGTCACACAGGGGAAAGAGGGCTGTACAGTAGCCTGCCCGTGGGGCACGGTGTCCGCAGTGCCCCCATCAATGTCACGGGAGCCGACATGCTTCATCCTCGACTCCCACTGTAGGGTAGCATGGTTGAGGTTGAGATTCCATGTCATATGCCGCCCCCCTTCGCCAGATTTCCCTGTGAATACTGGGTTAAGGAGTCATCCCCGAATCCTCCAGCCATGTTGTCGAGACCAGCATGTACTGGCGGCGCAGGATCTCACACTGCACACTCTGCAACGAAGCTGAGCAGGGCTCCCTCCCTGCCGCAGCTAGGACGTAGGACAGCATTCACAGCCAGGTGATGTGGGCAATAATGCCAGAGTAAAGGCGCTACAGACAGCACGGAACTATATTGACGCTACTGCCCTGGTTAATAGGAACATTCCTGCAGTACATGCATATTGTTCTGCTTCTTGCATTATATGCAGCTCCCATGCCCAGTCCTGCCTTCAGAAGACCAATTTGACCACGACTCAGATCAGGATCTCGATACGTCCTTAGTCCTAGAGCCGCCAGACTGACGCTCTAGTGGAGGATCTAAGATATCTCTGTAACCTCGGTCTCTCACAGGCCTCCCATATCCCAGGGACATCTGTCCAAAAGACAACTGCTCACATTGCTTTCAGATGCCATGGGAGACAAAAGCATTTCCCTCCCTCAGCGCACAGCCAGGCGGTCTTTCAATCGCCATCAGCAAACTGCATTCCAATCGGAATTCTTTCGGCTAGTTCACGTCTGCACTGACACAGACAACACTCGCTTCAGTCTGAGCAGCGGCAAACATCACAGCATTAGCAGGTCAACCACACTATATTGAATGCCTCGTCCGCCGACCCTACTCTGACGACCTAGGCAACCCGAGTCGCCAACTCAGCTGGCTACCTGATGCATGCAGCCCTGCATGCTGCCAATTGCTCAGCAATAGCAGCTCACAATGCCATTCCCTTAGACGTGCCCTCTGGTTACGTGAAGGTAACAACGGACGTGGTCTCCAAGAAGCCCCTCACGGATTTTCCATTCCTCAGTGGACAACTGTTCGAAGAATAGCTGAACAAGTTAACTTCAGATGCTAAGAGAGACAAGAGCACTTCCCTCCCTCAGTGCAAACCAGGACGACCATTCCTTTCAGGATTCATTAAGGTTGGTCAAGTCTTGGACTGGCACTGACGAGTACCTGTCCCAGGATACCCAGAAGGGTAGCTCATCCTGACAGGGTCAGTCTCGCCAATCTGAGACCAAAACGTCTCCACTGCCTAAAGGCTCAAGCATTTTTCCACGCAGTAAAGTCTCTCCTCATTTCAGGAGTCACATTAACCGTATCACGCGAAGAGCGTTTTCCAACCTATCCATGGTTTACAATCAGGAAGGTACAGTACGATCCGTACTGGACCTAAAACAACTGAACTACATGTCCGGATAAGACATTCCCGCATGGTATCTCCACTCCAAGTTGCTTCCAAGGAACAATAAATATTCCTTGCCCCCATAGATATACAGGATTCCTACCTGTATATTCTTATGCAGCTGCTGACCAAAAGTTCCATCAGATTTGCATCCAAACAGGAACACTAATTAGTGGCACTCTGGTTTCAACTTAACTACAGCTCCCTAAGTGCTCACAAAGGTCAGGGAAAACTTCATGACTACCCCTGTCTCCAGGGGTGTTGTCATCCTTTCGTACTTTGACGTTCTGCCTATCATTAGAGATTCACTGATTAATGGTTTCGGTCTTTACGTTTTAACTAGCTAAATATGGACGTTCTGCCTATCAAAACTCAGATCCTTGCGAACTGCGAACATAGCGTCTCCAGCACTGTAGACACTATAAGAACATGGGAGGGCCTGTCAACCTCCACAATTTTACTCCTGCTCCAACAGTTTAATATATCACAGCTGCATCTCAGACTGCCTTCACTCTCCATTCTCAATTCATGGAATGAGAACCTCAATTACTCGACAGGAGTTTTTCACCTGTCGTCTGAACCAAGGCGGTCTTCCCCCCCGGTGGCTCCGGCCACTCTCTCTCTATCACGTAGGGAAGGCCTTTCATTCCTCCACTCTGAACAGTTCTAATCACTGTCACAAGCCTGATGGGATGGGGTATGGTGTCCCCCATCACAGAACACAAGGCAAATGATCCCGCCCGGAATCAAACATGCCCATGAATATATTGGAGATTCTGGATATAGTCCTAGCACTGAAGTCTTTTAGCCATTGCCACGGCTGCAGCATATGGCAGTCACCAGGGCGGAACCCGAAGTCTCCAGGCAACGGATGAAGTTCATCACGTACTTCACTGGGCAGAATCCACGAACTCAGTGCTGTCAGCCGGTCACATACCGGCTGTAGACGACTGGGAAGCATGTTTCTTCAGCAGTAAGGGGATTACCTCACGGCGGTGTTTCCCGCAACCCTCCAATGCCAAGGTTCCAGCCTTCATGACCAGGTATTATAACCCACAGTCATTGGGACCACACACACCAGTCCAGGGCTGGACAATGTTACCGTCTCTCACTCAGAGCAACCAGACAGACAGTCCAGACTTACTCTCTCAAGACAGGTTCTGCCGTCAAGATTCCTCAACTCTGTATTGACGGCATGGCCCTTGAGACCTGGGTCTTAACCCAAGCTGTTTTTTCTCAGGATATTGTAGCGAACATTATCAGAGCGAGGAACCCAGCCTCATCAAACATCTACAATCGCACATGAATATTTGTTTTTGTTTGCTTGGTGCACCTCTAGAGGTCATTCACTTTGGCCCTATCCCTACCAAGTATTCTCAGTTTCCTCAAATCAGGCCTAGACTCAGGCCTGTCCTTGGGTTCTCTCAAGGGGCAGTTTTCAACCCCTTCCACCTTCTTCAACAAACATTTTGCTCCCAGACCTCAAGGAAATCCTTCCTTCGGGGGATCTGACATTTCATTTTCCTGATTCAACAGGCTGTGGGTCCTAAACCTTGTCCTCACGGCTCTACAAGAACCCTCCTTTAAGCCTCTAGAGAACACTTCCCTTAGCATTCTTATACTAACAGTGGTGGTTTTTGGTGGAAATTACTGCAGAGTATCGGAACTACAGTGCTCTCACGTGAACCACCTTGTCTGGTCTTACACGAAGACAATGTTGCCCTTCGGCCAGGTCCCATCCTTTCTTCCACTGGCAGGGTACTTCTGCCTAAACGAAGACATCTCTCTGCCATCTCTGTGCCTGGTTCCAGTCCATTGGATCGTGAAGGTTCTACATGTGTAGGACCTAGTCAGGGCCCTACACATCTATGTATCCAGGACAGCACCTTTTTAGGAAGTTGGATTCTCTCTTCCTTCTTCCAGAGGTCCGATATAATGACATGTCATCCTCTAAGGCTACTCTAGCTATATGGATTCCACCAACCATTCAAGACCATCTTATACCTTCAAAAACCTGCCCCTTCCTGCTGGTGTCGGGGCGCATTCTACTATGGCCGTGGGGGCCTCCTAGGCCGTCCGGCCCCAGGCGTCGGCACAATTAATGTGATAGGCAGCCAGATGGTTCAGCCTACACACATCTACAAGTCACTACAGTGCTCACACTCAGGCCTCGGCAGACGCAGGTCTGGGTAGACATGTCCTCCAGGAGGCAGCAGCCCTCCTGCAGGTACATAGTTTTTTTCGCTGACCATGTTCAGCGTTACTAGTTCCATCGTTTTCCCCCACCCAGGGACTGCTTTGGGACGTGGACATGGTTCTGTGTCCCCCAATGAGGCGAAGGAGAAAAGGAGATTTTTGTGTACTCACCGTAAATCCTTTTCTCTTAACCTCTAATTATGGGACTCAGCTCCCACCCTTTTGCCCTTTTGGGCCTGTACTACAGTTCTCATGTTGCTTCTCAGCTGTTACAGGGGTAACTGTTTACACATGGTTGCCTGTTTGGCTACAGGCCATGTTATTCTGTTTTTACTGTTAACTCTTAACTGTTTGCCATGTACCGGATTGGTTACAGGCCTTGTTACACTGTTGTTACCATGTTAACTATTACCTGTTTACACAGGTTTGCCTGTTTGGTTACAGGCCTCTACTGTTATTACTGTTATTACTCTGTTAATTCTCCTACTGCTTTAGCACAAAACTGGGGAAGCAATGCCTGCTCCAGGGGTGTATACTGCAGAGGAGGAGCCACTTAACTCTTTTGCAGATTCTACCTAGTGTCGCCTAGTGTCGCCTCCTGGTGGACAGCAGCATAACACTCATGGTTCTGTGTCCCCCAATTAGAGGCTAAGAGAAAAGGATTTTACGGTGAGTACACAAAAATCTCCTTATTCCCCTGCTTTCCCCGCCCAGCCTCTGTGACCATGTTTGTTATTGGTTGCAGTCAGATTATGCCCCTATCTGTACTGGTGTCTGTGATTTATTGCCCTACACATTTACTGTATAAATCAAATAATTTGAAATAATGGTGTGGCGTCCCCCGTATAAGGAGAGAAAGATACCATAAGTAAAAGAGAGATTAAATATTTTAGTTAGGTAATTACACCTGAGTAGAGAGACTGTAGAAGGCATGAGGGAAAAGAGTCACTATTGCAAGTAGTAGGATGCAAAGAAGTAAGCAGCTTGTGTTGTTTCTTCTGTTACCAAATCAAAGGCAGGTAATTTGATACTCCTAAATGAAATCATCTTTCAGCCCTTCCTGACATTGGATGTACTGGTACCTACTGGTACATCCTTCTTTACAGTGCATTCCCTCAAATGGACTTACTGTACATCCTGAAGATCGTATTGGGAACACAGAAGCTGTGCCCTTGCTATGGCTGCTGGAACTCAGCTTCAAGGGTAACAGCCGTTTATATTTTTATTTAATAATCATGTAGAGCAAGTGATTATAATAAACTTTCAAATATACATCATAAGTGAAATCTGGAAGAAAACCTTTCAAAACCCTTCCAGAAGATGTCCCTACTATGCTGTTTCTAAACTTGACATATGCTGGTTGTTGCAGAAATCCCTCTTCAGTTTCCAGTCAAGGCAGGGGGCGCAGGGCCTAAACAGCATGCCAAAATACAGCTGATTAGACACTCTGGTTACCTCAAGCAATTGATGATCTCAGAGTAATCAGATAAGATCTTAAAGGAGCTGTGCGCTGTCAGCTTGAGCACAACACTGTGCCTGAGGTAACTGAGAGACTGATTAGCTGTATTGTGGCACGCTGTTTAGGCTCCCCCCCCCCCCACCCCATGTGGAACTGAAGATGGATCTCCCTAATGGTGGGTTTACACGCTAGGATATCATTAACGATATCCTTACAAAAGTCACGTGGTAGACATCGTACGAACGTATACATTTACAGTACAACGCCAGTTTTTATGAATGGAAATAGCAGAGCCGACAATGTGCAGCTTCTGTTAACTGACTGCTTTAACCCCTGCGGTGCAAATGTAATGTGCTACATGGCTCCAGGGAGTGTGGGCACTCCCTGTGGCACAATATTATTAACCACTACAACACCGGCTTCATAGCCGCTCCTGCTGCTGTGTGCCACATGTAGCACACAGCTGCAGGACCGGCTTTTACAAAGTTAAATCAGTACACTTTAACTGTTCTTTTTACAGGTTTTTAAGAAAAATACAGCGGCAGGCATACAAGTCTTTTGAACGAGATCGTTCAAAAGCTGTCACACTGAACGATGCTGCTTCCTGAAGCAGCGTTAATTGGACGACGGACGATAGATTTGAGGTCAGGATCTCAAATCTAGGATGAACGATCTAACAATGTTTTCATCCTATATCGTTTGTTTACACTCAAGGATGTACAAACGATATCGTTCCAACGATCTCAAATCTGTGACGTTGCAGCAATATCGTTCAGGATATCCTCGCGTGTAACACCACCATTAACAACCAGCATATGTCAGGTTTAGAAACCGATATAAATGTTCCATATGGTTCTATATATCCAGCTATCAGGGAATCCCTAATCCGCTGAGCAGCTCAAACACTTAACAGAATATGCATCAAAAGGAGAAAAATGTGGAGCCAAATTGCTTTTAAAGTTAAGGTTTAGAAACAGCCTAGTGGGGACGTGTTCTGGAAGATTTTTGAAAGGCTTTCTTCCAGATTTCACTTATGAGGTATATTTTAAAGTTTATTATCACTTGCTCTATATTATTATTGACTAAAAATAAAAATGGCGGTTACCCTTTAGTAAATGCCAGAGCTAAGCTATCACTTAAACAGTGAACAACATAAAAAAGGCCAAAAAGCTAATTCAGAATTGCTTATTTTTGTTTATTCTTTCTCTTTAAAAATAGAAAAAGCTATAAAAAAATATGTACCCGAAAATGGTATGTAATAAAAACATCAACTCATCCCACAAATACCAAGCATTCACTTGACTGACTGCAGAAAAAAAATCCAAACCTAATAGTATGCAAACATAAAACCCAATAAAAACCTTGTATTGCTGTAATCACATCAATGCAAAGATTAGAACTGTCTTACCATTTTTTTGGAAACTTTGTAAACTTTGTTGGAAAAATAAAGTACATTTTTTTATCCATTCTAACATCCTTCCAAAAAAAACAAAAAAAAAAATAAATATATGTTTTAAAAATTGTGCTGATGTAATTTATTACCATAACTGTTTTGTGTGATGCATCTCTGGTTTAACAGCATTGAAATTAAAGTTTGAAAATTGCTAAATTTTACTAAACATCTGATATGTTCACAAATGAGCATAAAAAATATCAATCTAAACTTACCACTAACATACAATCTCGGAATCACGGGAATCTGTTGAAGTGTTCCAGAGTCATAACCTCATAAAGAGACGCTGGTCAGAATTGTGAAATTTTGGCTTTGTCAAGAAAGTGAAAACAGGCTGGGTGGTGCGAGTGGTAGTTTTTATTATTGCGAGTACCCTGCACGTTGTTATGCCTTTGTTGTACTGTAACGATGGTTCTTTACTTCCACTTTGTTGGAATTTGGCACGTCTGTAGAGCTATTTCGATACCTTTTCAATATCGATTATTATATTTTTTAAAGAGCAAAAATAATGTTATATATGGTGTCAGAGATGAGCTTCACTCTTTTTATTGGATTCATGAATAAACTGAGGTTACTCTTCTGTATTTTTTTTTCCTTCTTCTTTAAGGAATCCATATATTCTGATGAGTCTTACCACATGTAACCTCACCACTACAGTCTCTGAGCAGACTTCTGTATGATGAACTCATAAAATCTGTCCTCAAAATTATTGAGAAATTAGATCTGTCGTTGCAAAAGCAAGAATCTGGCCAAGAGGTGAGTCCTCCAATTTAAGGACTGTTGAGCCATTAACCTATTTGCCTGTGGGAGGTTGTAAATGCTTATTTAGTAAAAGACCTACGGTATATAGAGACAACTCACTCCACAGCACTATACACAGTTCATCACCACACATTAATTCTGGCTGTTATGCCTTTTTCTTTCAACAATAGTGCTCTATTTTTCAGAAAGTGGGAAATCTCTTAAGGTACCTTTACACGCAGCCACTGCGTGGTTGCAACTGCCTGGCAATCGGGATTTTTGTGACTGTTGCCTTGAAATTGCTACGAAGTGGCGGCGTGTAATTTGGGAAAGTGATCGGGTTCCTCGCAGTTGCTCCAGGTAGCTGCTTCCGAGCCGTTTTCTAAAATCCAAGGCAACGCAAAGGGAGAATTGCTCTGGTATTGGTGTGTAAACGGGGGACAGGGATGGAATCAGCATCGCCTAGTGATTTCCCCGGGGCGTGCCACAGTGTGCTGGATACCGTGCCCCATCAGCGATGATTGGTGGGGGCTACTGTGTAACCATTGGCTGTCCCTTCACAGGGCGCCATATTTAAAGAGCTGTCCATATCACACTACACAATTGCAATGGCGTCATGTATTAGCTAGCCTTCCTGCGCAGGCTGCCCAATCATGACGCTTTTGCGTTGTCCAATCAGCATGTTAGCGTCACGGAATACACAACTCCGTCACGCCTATGTTTTGGCGCCGCAGAACATGTACACCCACATTCCCCTACTGATTGCGGCGTGTGAAGGGGCGACGGATTCAACAGGAAGTTATACCCAGGATCGTTGGAACTTCCGGGGACCACGATACCTTGAGTTGACAACGCAATGGCGGCGTGTACATGCGGCATCAGCGATCGTTAGCAACCGTTAAAAACGTGCGCGTGCTCGTACGGTTGATACCGGTTGCCAGTGATAGTGGCGGCGTGTAAAGGTACCTTTACAGAGGCATGCTGGAAGGCAGAGATCATGTAATGCCTGCTTCCTCTAGATATAATAAAATAATGGGAAAAAAAGAAAAAAGGAAGAAAAAAATCCGTAATGGAGGTAGAATATATATTTCAAAATGTTCAAAGCTAAATAAAAAAAGCCTGTTTAATAAAATCTAACACCTTCATCCAACACATTTGCATCATTACAGGCTTTCTGTGACAATCCAATTAACAGGGATGCGTGTAATATTGTCCATATCACAGACTCCCATGTTAGATCATATCCACTTGAATTACTTTTCTTCACCAGTGTAGTGTATATAATAAGCTACTTTAATATTAGGCTACGTTCACATATAGCATATTTCCCGCACTTTTTTTCCGGCTGTGCTATTTACTGGCAGTAAAAACAACACGGTGCATTCACACACCGCGTTTTTTTAAATCCACAATTATCCCCCAAAAGCACAGGAGGAAGTGAAGGGCAGGAATAATCCTGTTCCCGTGTGACATGTATGTGTACTTTCACTTTAGCAGTGTATATACCTTAAATGTAATCCAATAGTAGCAAATGCAACTAGTCAACACAGGTCACCAAATAATTACAAATTCCCCTATATTTATTATGTTTATTTGTTTAAGCCAGTGTGTAATATAAGACTATAGTGATAAGTTTATCATGCCTTTCCAAGTCGATATAACAATTTGGACATTGAGGCTAACTAAGGGTGCCTTCACACTGCTGTCCTGACCTATCAGCAGCGGGAGCTGTGTGTGGCTGTACACCGGACCGGAGGGCAAATTAGCCCTCCAGTCCTGTGTGCTGATCCGGTCCGCGGCTGTCGGGGTCATCCCAGACAGCCCCGGACTGGATCACACTGCAGTGTGAAGGCACCCTCAAACCGATAAAACAAATATCTGTGTTTGTGATTTCATCTGAAGGAGCAAGTATTGGCTCCAAAACCTGTTCTAATAAATCACCTACTTCTGTTCACTTCTTTGGAGACTGATTCCTGACAGTGCGGCATACACACCATCTTCTACTACCGGTACATCAGTTTTAGTTATACAGTGTCAGAGGGGAACATCCCAGGCCCAGTTGAGAAATTTAGGATTTTTTTTTTGTGACTGCCAAAACTAAATGTGTAAAATACAGTTTTCTTATACATTTTAGGTTCGGGAAGATCAACTAAGCTATTTAGTAATTGCAACTTCAGATCCAGCTGCGAATCTTTATCCTACAAAACCAAAGGATTTTACAGCATTTGTTAATCTGGTCGACTTTTGCAGGTAAATATTCTATAAACTTCATGTAGAAAGTAATAAGACAACATAACTTTCCATATTGTTGCAATTGACAATGCCGTGCTCTTAACTTCTGATTTACTGTAATAATCATTTGGGGCACCAGGCTGCAGTCTCGGTAATTGATTTATAAAGCACTATGTATTATAGCACTGACTTATTTGGTTGCACTGTACTTGATATTTGTTTGAACTTCAGAATCTGATAGGCTTATGATAAACTGCAGATAATTTAGTGATCCATAGAAAGTGTTACATTCCCAGAGGACCCTCCAAAAGAAAATGTAAGGCTGCAGATGGATCTGGTCCTAGAGCGTCATGTGGATTCTCCTCATTCAGTAGGACAGATCTATTTTCCTTCAGCAAGCTGTGGAAGTAGTAGTATGATGGTTATTTTTGCAATAGATACTTTCCACACAAGATGCATTTGGCTGTATTTATACCATTATGTTCTAATGTTTGCAGTATGTGTTTCCTTTTCCTTCTATTTCTTTTTCAAATATGCAATAATGAAATCATTTCAAAAGTTTGAGTTATTTTAAATTTATACTGTTTGAACTAGTTTTTGTTAGTTTCCCTTAAATTAAATATTTATTAACACTGTATGCTATAAGGCCCACATCATGAGAGAGAGAGAAGGGAGAGTGTCTCCTGAACAGAAATTGGACTGGGAGGACAAGTGAATTTGTTCTGAGCATGCTAAAAAAGCATCCTAAAACCGGATCCGGGAAATGATCCTTTTTTTTCCCCCTGAATACGGCACCATAGACTACCATTATATGTGATCCGGATCGTGCCGGATTCGTGTCTGTCATTTTTTGTCCGGTGCAGTCTCCGATTCTGGGTCCCAGAAAAAACAGGACAAAAACGAATCCCGGACCTTATGCACATAAATGGATGGCCATATATGACCAATCCGGCACCATAGGGATACATGGAAGGCAAAACAGGATCCCTGCCTATCCGTTTAAAAACGGATCGCCAAAAGCGTAGTGTAAAGTTAGTCTAACAGAGGCTCTCTTGGCTTTAAAACCAGGGAATTAACCCTTTCCCCATGTGGCAATTTTCTGTTTTGTGCTTTTGTTTTGTCATCCCCTTCCAACAGCTATAAGTTCTTTATTTTGCCGTCGACTGGGATTGTTGTTTTCTGAGATGAGTTGTACTTTTAGGGTTTACACCGACGCTGAGTATTTGGTACAAAAATTTTCTGCAGCAAAACTGCACCTGTGGCAGGAAAATTCACCACAAAATACATGCGGTTTTTGTGCATTTTTTGATGCATTTTTGGTGCAAATTGTTCCCATGCTTTGTTCTCACCTCATTGGGGGACACAGGACCATGGGTGTTATGCTGCAGTTCCACTAGGAGGCTGACACTAAGTGGAATCTGAAAAACAGATTAACTCCTCCCCTGCAGTATACACCCCCTGGCTGGCACAAGCCGAACCACTTTCAGCTCTCACACAACGACCAACAGACTGCAACGTGGAGTGTAACCTCCACGTACCCCCTTCTGTGTCGAGGGACTTTATTTTTATTTTTATTGACCATGGGGACGGTTACTTCGCGTTCCAATCTCTACCATCCCTCAGATGAGCATGCGGAGTGTTACCTTCCCGTATCCCCCTCTGCACCAACTGCCCTATACCAGCACTCCCCACCTTCCCACTCCATGGGGTATCCGGTGCCATACAGGAGCCCAATGGTCCTTCCATCAGTTGCCTGATGCCACGTCTGGGATCCCCAGCCCTCCAAATCCTCCCTCTTCAGGGACCCACTTTCCCTACTCCCTCCCCATTCCCCCCTCACAGGGACTATGGGTTGCAGGAGCCAGCATCAGGTAATACCTTCAGGCTCTCCCCATCCTCCCTCCAGGGCCCCTGATGGAAATGACTGCAGAGTGATCTGCACAGACACAGCCCGCAACTGGGAACCCCCCTCTGCATCTGAGGGGGTGTGGCATATGCGGAGGGCTCCCTCAATATAGTGGTAATACAGCGCAATGTACCTTCCGCGCCGACCCTGCACCTTTTCCGGGGCCTCAATTTAATTTAGTCCCCAGCCCCGATCTTGCTTTCCGAATAGCTCCGCCCCCTTCGGCCTCCCGCCCGCCTCCAGGTGACGTCACTTGTGGCTGGAACGCCCCTCGGCCGCTTCCCAGAAGGGGCGGTCTGGCTATTTTCGGCGCTTAAGACCTCACTGCGCGCCTTCTCTGCGGCCCTCCCACTTCCTCCTTACACGTGCAGCCTGCATCACCACACCGGATCACTGTTATCCCGGCAGCTACCACGGTATTCCAGCTTCTCTGCATAAGGGGACACCAGATCACTGGGCACAGCTACATCGGAGACCTGACCTAGGTCTGGGGTAAGGAGCTCAGCAGATCCTGCTCTGCTGCAGCTCATTCTCTTGCTCACTCTCCTCTCCCTTGTGCCCCACAGTGCGACCTATATTGGCTCTATATATACTCTGCCACAAAATCATGCAGAGCTCAAAGACCACTAAGAAGGCCCCCAAGACCTACTCTGTCTTATATGCCTCTTGCTTTACATGCCATGCTCAGCTGCCTAGCGGACAAGCTACTCCGCACTGTCAGACTTGTGACTTCAATACTGTGCAGGAGCCCTCTGTTGACGCCGCATCTCCCTGCTCCCCTAACCCACCTGAATGGGCTCTGTTTCTAACACAATCCATGTCGCAATCCATGGACAAGCTCCCTATTATCCTAGTCCAGGCCCTGCAGAGCCGCCCCATGCCCTGCACCTCCGGCTAAGCAGCATCACAGGTGGACACTCTGGCACACGACAGCACGCCACATAGGGGCAGGCCACGAGAGAAACAACAATCCGTAGCTGGGGCAATGCGTAAGAGACATCTTAGGAGTGCTTCTGCGACCTCACAGGGCTCCCACGCCACCCCTATCAGGGACCTAGAACCGGCTTCACCCTCGTCTGATACATTCCACGATCCTGACTCAGATCTTAAGCCGGATGTATCCTTTGACTTAGATACTCCAGACACGCAGACCATGGTTGAGGATTTAATTACGGCTGTCAACCAGACGCTTCAAGTCGACGAGCCCCCATGTGAGACCCCAGACCATGCTGTGTCTTTCAAAAGGGTAAAACGCCCACAAAAATATTTTGCAGATCATCCTGAGTTCCAGGAGATTTTAACCCCTTAACGACCAATGACGGCTATACCCGTCATGACTTTGAACTGTCACTGCATGTACACACTCTCTTTGGTTAAAGAAATGCAGAAATTATCATCCTAAATTTACCACTAACATGAAGTCCAATATGTCATGAAAAAATCATCACAGAATCACCGGGATATGTTAAATCTTTACAGAGTTATTACCTCCGTGGTAGCAACCTTTGCTAATTACAAATGGAGGTCAGAATTCTGTTGATTGAGTTGCGAAGTTGTAAGTCTTTATCCTTCTATTCCACATAATATTGCCCTGAAATGCCTTACCAGCAGCCTGGAAAAACATAGTTGTTACAGTCAACCAGTGCAGGATTTTATTGTGATGGCGGTGGACTTGTTGTTGAGGCACAATTACTTCTCCTTTGATGGCACGTTTTATCTGCAGAGTCGCGGTGTAAGTATGGGGGCAAAATTCACACCCACCCTGGCAAACATTGTCATGGGTGTGTGGGAAGAAAAATACCTCTTTAATGACAATAACCCCTTCCATGCCAACATTGTGTGGTACTCCAGGTACATCGACGATACCCTGCTGGTATGGAGGGGCCCCTTTGACTTGCACCGCGACTTTGTGGATTATCTCAATCTGAATTAATTCAATTTGAAATTCACCCATTATTCAAACTCTGCTAAAATTAAATTCTTGAACATAAGTTTAACAGGAAACGTGAACACTGGAGAGGTGGTTGTGACCCCTTATAGGAAGCCCACCGCAACTAACTCTATATTTATTGCCACTTCATGCCACCCCTAGCATGTCATTAATAACATTCCAGTAGGGGAACTAATTAGAGTTAAAAGAAACTGCTTAAACCAACTGGCATTCAAAGCAGAATCTGTACAGGTTGCTAATAGACTAAAATACTGAGGCTACTCAAAAGGTATTGTTTCGAGGGCAGTGAGAATAGTGGATAGTATCAATAGATAGGATCTGATGAAAGAGAATAGAAAAATGCATATTGAGAATTGTAATTCTATTGCATTTGTTACAACATATAGCCCGCAATACACTGATATTGTGAATATGGTTAAAAAATATTTGCGTATTCTTAATAGAGACCTGAAACTATCCCAAATCCTTCAGAAGTCCCAGATCAGATTCAATGCGAAAAGAGCCCCTACTCTGGGTTCCATTCTCTCCCCCAGCCTTTTTTCATCAACTAATCCTAAGGAAAGTAACACCTGGCTGGCCCTAAAAGGTTTTTATAAATGTGACCACACCAGGTATACTGCTTATTCCCATGTTCTGAAGAGTGACAGTTTCACATCTTACCATAACGGCAGCACACACAAAATAAAATCTTTTATTTTTTTTTACACATTACATTTTTATTGAGGTTTTTGCAAAAAGTGAGAAACATACATAACATAACAATGTCTGAGCCTTGCCGGAAACAGAACCGGGGGATCTAATAGACACTAGACATCTAAAGCACCTAAAACACTAATAAGAAGAAGAGTAAGTGTCATAGGGGAGGAAATTAAGATAGAAGAAAGAGAGAGAGAGGAGAAAGGAAAAAGGGAGGGGGGGGGGGACACACACGTCAAGTTGTATTGGGAATTCGGAGAAGGGGAGGGGAGAAACCACATGGACTGCAGCATAGACCGAATAACATTATGTCCTCTATTTAAATCGAGTGCGAATTGAGCCGTTTAAACGAAGCCACCATTTATTTTATTTTAATGAGCTCCAAACAGACAGACAACTCACGGGGAAGACCGCTCCAGAGCCGGCGGGTCTGCAGGTTTTGCGGGGCAAGAGGGCAGAACGAGTCCCTGGGGGATCGGTGCAGCCCCTGGGTGTGAGGCCCAAACACTCCATCTATCATGGACCGACTGTCTGGTTAACTTATTTAGTGCTAGATAGTATTCCTGATGGAAGATCCAATTGATCTTATGTGTCAACTCAGTCAGAGTAGGCGAGGATGAGGCCTTCCATCTCGCGGCTAGGCACAGGCGGGCAGCGATAAGGATGTACGTTACCGTCCTTCGCAACGGCCAGGGGAAGTTTCGAATGCCAATATTCAGAACCGCCAACTGAGGTGTCAGGTCCTGCCTAATTCCAGTGACTGATTGGATCAGGTTTTGGACTAATGTCCAGAAGGGGCGTATTTTCGGGCAGGTCCACCACATGTGCGCTATGTTGCCTCTCTCTCCACATAGTCTCCAACACTGCGGGGACTGCCCCCCAGTGGTGTGAGCAAGGCGAACAGGAGAGAGGTACCATCTGAGATGAATTTTCTTTGTTTTCTAGATGGTTCACACATCTGGTGGTGCTCCCCACTTCTTTAGTTGCTGCGTGCCAGTCCTCAATGTCTGACGTAAAGCCAAGGTCTCCCTCCCATCTCTTCATGTAAGGCAGTTTCACCTCATGGTCCACAGACACCAATCCTCCATAGACCTTGGACAGTGTCCGCGGTTTGGGGGATCCGCTTGAACAGCCCTAAGGAGAAACGATGTACGGAGGGGGGGCACAGGTAGTGGGACGTATGTGGCCTCATGTAGAAGATGGTCTAGTTGAAAAAATTGCAAGAATGCCACGCGGCACTCAGGAAACCACCCACAAAAGGTCACAAATGTAGGCCACGTCCCTTCCCGACAAAAATCTCCCAGTGAGAGCAAACCTGCATCCTCCCATGCCCTCGTCTGAATCGACGGGACATGGAGGCGCAGTGCTCGTATAGGCACTTCCTCTGGCGGAACATGGGTCCAGGCCCGCGGCAGTGTCCTCCAGTAGTGTAGGAGGGTTTGGGAAGTCTCAAGCTGTCGAGTCTGGGTAACTGGTTGAATCGACTCAGCCGCCAGGAGGTCTCCCAGAGTGCCGCACTCTAAGTAGGATGTCTCAATAGAGATCCATCTGAGGTGTTTAGGGCCGCGCCACCAGGACCCAGCCTCCTCCAAGATTGCAGCCTTATGGTATTCCAGAATGTTTGGCATTCCCATTCCACCCGCCCCTATTGGAGCGTACATCGTCTCTCTGGCCACACGTGGGATCTTGTTAGCCCAAATGAATGTGTTTACTGCGCTCTGTAATTTAGCCAAAAGGGTTTTAGGGATCCTAAGGGGAACACATCTAAACATATATATTACCTTTGGTAAAGTCATCATCTTGAAGGCGTGCAAGCGAGCAATCCAAGAAAGAGACTTAGCACCAAAGGTGGCTACGTCCGAAAGGACTTTTGATAGTAGTGACTCATAGTTAAGTCTCATGAGTTGGCTGGAGGGTGCCAGTGTAATCCCTAGGTAGGGGATACCGCCCCTGGACCAGCGAAATGGTAAGAACTTAGAGAGAGCAGCTACCTCCGAGTCCGGGACTCCTAGTGGGAGAAGAGTGGACTTATCCGCGTTCAGCTTGTAGTACGAAACCATCGAGTAATCCTCTAGTATGCGCATGACTGCTGGGAGGGACCGAGACACCTCTGTGCAAGTGATGATAATATCATCAGCGTACAGACCAATGGTGTGGACACTTCCACCCACCCTGACTCCCGATCCATCATGGGCCGAGCGGATTTTTTCAGCCAGGGGCTCCACTGCCAGGGTGAAAATCACCGGTGACAACGGACATCCCTGACGAGTTCCGTTCGTGATCTGGAAGACAGGCGAGAGAAAGCCAGATGTAAGAATCTTGGCGTTAGGGTTGGATAAAAGGGACAGCACCGCCTTTAGGAAGGGACCCACGATACCAAATCTTCTAAGTACCGCTTCCAGGTAGCCCCAGTGCACCCTGTCAAACGCCTTCTCCGCATCCAAAGACAGAAATGCACCGGGGGTCCCCTTCAGCTCCATGGATCTGATGAGATCCACCATTCTTCTCGTCCCATCCTTCGCCTGTCTCCCAGCCACGAATCCGACTTGGTCCGGATTTATCAGTTTGGGCACCACCCCTCTTAGTCTGTAAGCGAGAACAGCAGCATATATTTTGAGGTCGCAGTTCAGAAGGGAGATGGGTCGGTAGCTCCCAGGAAGGTCAGGGGTTTTGCCAGATTTGGGAATCATGATTATTGTAGCCTGAAGCTGGAGCGGGTCAATTGTGCCCACGTCCCTCCACTGCCGGAAAGTTCGTAGAAGGTAAGGAGCCAGTGCCTCTCTGAATGTCTGTAGATATTCATTAGGCAGGCCATCCGAGCCAGGGGCCGAATGGAGCTTTGTATCCCTAACTGCATGGTAGACCTCATCTAAGGAGAAGGGAAGATTCAAGTAGTCTAGGTCTGAGGCCGAGACAGAGGGCAAGCTCAGTCCCTCTAGGAAATTCCCAATCAGCTGTGGAGTAGGCTGGGGGGTCTCGGAATCGTGGTGTAGGTTATACAGATCCGAATAATATTGTTGGAACACTGTCGCGATATCTACAGGGCTTCTCACCACCCTACCTGTTTTGTCTTTGATGTTATCTATCGTGGAACGAGCAGCTCTCTTTTTTAAACGTCTTGCCAATATGGCTCCCACCTTATCCCCAGATTCATAGAACGCCGATTTCGAGCGGCGCAAGGCTCCTTCATGGCGGGACAGGAGTAGGGATCTTAACTGCATTCTGGTTAGCGTCAACTGAGTCCAGAGTGGGGGTAGGGTTAATTTTATTCTCAGCTTCCAGGTCAGAGAGTCGGCCAATCAGTTCCGTTCTCTCTTTTTCATGGCTTTTCTTAAGTTGAGAGGCCTTCTGGAGGAAGAGGCCCCTGACATAAGCCTTATGGGCGGCTCAAAGGGTCTCGTCTGTCACACAGGCGTTGTCATTGAGTTTAAAATATTCGACTATATAAGCTCTGATATCCTCCACAAGGCCGTCATCAGACAGAAGAGCGCAATTCAGTCTCCACGTGCCCGGTGGAGAGGGCGGGAGTGTACCGACAGTTCAAGGGACACCGGGGCATGGTCAGACCACGTTATGAGCCCGATCTCAGCGCAGGCACAGGCCGCAAGAGTGTTATCATCTACCAAAAAGTAATCTAGTCTAGAATACGACCTATGCCTGCGCGAGTAAAAGGAGTAGTCCCTCTCTATTGTGTGCAGGTATCTCCACGGATCATGAAGACGGTATTCCTTGCATATAGGTCCCGCTTCCTTTCCAGACCCAGGTGCCCCCCGAGATCTATCCAGAAGTCTGTCCTGTACTAGATTAAAGTCGCCACAGATGACTTTAAATCCTCCCGTATTCGCAGAGACCCTATCCAAAAGCCCCCTGAGGAACCTCACCTGTCCCTCGTTTGGTGCATACGTATTTACCAGTGTTAGGGATACCCCAGATATCACACAGGAAAGTGCGATATATCTACCATCTGGGTCGGCGTCTACATTGACTAGAGTGAATTGCAAGGAGTGTTTAATAAAAATGCACACTCCAGCCCTCTTGCCCGTCGTATTCGCAAAAAATGCTGTGGGAAACATATGATGGTGTAACCTATGGTTGTCTGTCTGCAGTAGGTGGGACTCCTGAATACACAGGATATCTGCTTTTGATTTCAAGGCTTCCTTCCACAAAAGGGAGCGCTTGAAAGGGGAATTCAATCCCTTGACGTTAAAGGACAGGATTTTCATAATGCGAATGTTATAGTTTGAGGGTATTACCTGGTGATGGCTTCAAACTTCGACCGGTGCAGGGGACACGATTATCTGTAGTGAAACCACCCGAGAAGGGATTGGAAGTAGAAGGGATGGGGGAAGGGGGCGTCAGTGGTTCAGCAGGGGAAAGAAAGAGATGGGGGAGTAGAGAAAGGAGGGAGATAAGTAAGAGAGAGAGGTCACCAGAGATAAGCCGTAAGAAACATAACTCTTAGAACATGTATAATACAATAAATACGGATTTAGATGTAATGGCTAACACAGGGCGCTGTGTATGGACCTCTCCGTCGCGACAAGGGGGATGAAGGGGTAAAACAGTCAGTCTCCCCCGACTCGGCTGAGGGGAACAAAGGAACTCTCCACGTCAAAACTGGCTACCGGAGGTCGGAAACAAAGTGACTCCTCGACAGTAAAGAAGATAATTCCAAACAATTAAAAGAAAAATAACAAAATTCCTCAGCTGGGGGTCAAGAGCGTGTCCTGAGGTAAAATAGTGTAGAGAATCATCCGAAAAGTTCAAGTAGTGGCGGAGGAAGAACCTTCGTTTCTGGCAGGTGAAGAGCGAGACAGTGGAGAAGAGGGATGAGCCGTCCCCGGGGTTGGTGAGCGACGAGACGACGGCTCTGGGTCTCCAGTGAGGTTCCACTGTTTGAGGGCCTTTCCCATTTGACTGGGAGACCGGAAAAGATGTGCTTTTCCTTTGTACCGGAACTTGACCCTGACCGGGGAGCCCCAGCTGTAGGAAATCCCTTTGTCTCTCAAAACTTTACAATGCGGGGCAAATTCCCTCCTGCGGGCCAGAGTTCCAGGGGAGAGATCTGGGAAAGCTTGGATGCCAGAGTATGGTGTTGGGGGGGTACCCAGACGTCTCATCTTTTGCATGATTGTCTCTTTAGCCCTGAGGGTGGAGAAGGAGACCAGGACATCTCTCGGTAAGGACTTGTTGATGTGGGAGGGTTTTGGGATGCGGTAAGCTCTGTCATATTGCAGATCATCTCCTGGTGTCTCTGGGAGTAGTTTTTGCAAAAATTGGCTCACTGTCTCATATGAGTCCTCCTCAGCGCCTTCTTCAGGAAAGCCTCTGAGGCGCAGGTTCTTAGCTCTAGCTTTATCCTCCAGATCCCACAGCTTCAACTTCACTAATTTCATGTCACCAGCCATGACAGAGTAATCATCTGCCAACTCGTTATGGGCCAAGGCGTATTCCGCCATTTTTTCCTCTGTGTGCGTTCTCCCAGGGCTGTCACCTCTCCCTTCAGCTCTCGCAGAATGTTTCTAGAGTCTTCTTGTATGGATTGTCTGAGAGCGCTCATTGCTTCCATTAAAAAGCTGCGTGTCACCTGGGTCTCTCCCTCTTTCTCCGATAAGTGTCCCCCAGAGCTTTGGGGTCCACGCAGGTCAGTAGCCGGCTGGGAGGGTCGGGAAGGAGAGGGCTCCATGTTGGGAGTCAGCACTTGTTGCCGCTCTGGTGGGTAAAAATCTGTGAGCCTTGCAGGCTCTCCGCGTTTCCTCAATGACTGCCTCGGCATCTCTGGTGTCTCCTTTGCGTTGTGGGCGGGAGGTGGAGGACTTTGTCGGGTGGAAGGGTCTGTTAATGCCGCAAAACCTCAGGAACAAGCAGGAGCTCAGCACATTGCGCCCGGTGATATCAGCTCCCGCGTCACGACCCCATTAAACAGTCTTTAGACGCTCTCTCTCCAGGGGCGGGAACGGAGGCAAAGCTCTCCCGGCACCGCGTCCGTGCTCACCAGGCAGCTAAGGAGGGCCCAGCCACAGCATGCGGCTCAGTCCAGCTTGTAGGGAAGGGGGGCCAGATAAATCCCTCCTGAGGGACACCTCCAGGGTCCGAGGCGTCTCAGTACTCGGTCTTCAGGAGTCCTCAATGTCAGGGGGAGAGTGCTGGGACCGGCGAGAGCCGCTGACCCGTTTCCCAGGGACAGGATGCCACAGATCTTCCTAGGTAGTGAGGAGCTCCCTAGTGACTCAAATACACAATATTTGTGGATAAATGGAGACGCTTTTCATCTAAAGTCTATCTAGAGCTTAGAATAGGGTGAAGTAGTTGTAAGCCGACAGATATGGCCAACAAAGCAGCTCCAGCAGTGGGGGCAGGATCCAAACAGGTGTGCACACCTTTAAGAGTTTGTGAACTTGCTGTGTCCTTTTTCACCCAGGCGTGTATCTGAGTTTGTAAGATGTGAAAGGAGTGCAAGTGTTTTCAGTCTCTCCAAAGTGGGTTTTATCGGGTGTAAACAAGTGGATTTTTCACCGTCCCTCTGCTGTGCGGCTCTGCTTTAACAGTAAAACAGTCTGTGGCAGGTATAAAGCTCCCAGATCTGTTATGGCAAATACACTGCAGGCTGGGATCAACTTAGCTTTTTCTCCCGCTCTGAGGGTATATGGCAGTTGGCGGTAAGAGAGAGGATGACCCTTCCCCCACTATAGAGTGATGGCGCAGTTCTCCCAGAGTCACAGCCAGGCCTGGGACCACGGATTGCACTCTCCTCACCCTGCGGTGGGAGTGTGTCCCGCGTGCCTCCGTTGCGGCTCGACCGAGGGAAGTGGAATAAAGGAAGCTGTGTGTCGGGGCTTCAGATCATCCTCCAAATAAAATCTTTTATAAACTGCTGTAGAATGTGTTTTGTGTCACATACAGTATGTGGGTTGCACATCAGGGGAACTCAAAAGGAGGATATGCCGACATTTTTCAGATGCAAATAATAACATGGCTCTGAATATGTCTGCCGTATCCAAGCATTTCCTCACTTGTCATGATGGAGATACCACTGCATTGAGATTCCAGGGGATTGATAGAATAAGAAGTCCTTTAAGGGGCGGGGATATCATGCGAATGCTACTACATAAAGAATCATACTGGATCTTTTATCTTGGGACCCAGGTACCCAAAGGCCTCAATAGCAGGCAAGATGTGGTACTCCAGTATTGAACTCCTTTAGTAAATTTTGTTCACATTTGCATGTTTTTATTTATTGCACATCATGGTTTTATGTTCTCTCTAATCAAGCTTTTGTCACAGCTGTCTGTGGGAGGAAGGGAAGGTGTTTGTGTACATACCGTATAAAGACCACCTACCTACCTACTACTCTTCTACAGACATGAGTAAAGGGCCTGTCACACGTGTCAATGTCGCCCGCGATATCGCTCATGCGTCACATATTATTCGTCGCCTGAGCGATGTGGAATTATCGCAGGTAAGATGTCACACGCGTCAATATGACCCAGCGATGCGGTGATGTCGCCATCTTGCGAGCGATTTTATTTAGTCGCTTGTACGGTGTCAAAATAGAAAATACGTCGCTGAGTTTAGTGTCACACGCAGCGATGCACAAGGTCTATTGAGCGATGAGCGACAGGTTTTACGTCTGGCAGTGAAACCTGCGATCGGCAATCAGAGACATATCGCTGGTTGCATCGCTTGGTCACACGCTTCAATGTCGCTCCTGCGTCACTTTTACGTCGCTTGAGCGACTGAAAATCTGTGACGTACGAGCGACATTGACAGCGATATCGACGCGTGTGACATACCCTTAAGACTATCGGTCGAAACGCGTTATCGTGATTCGCACTTGTCTCCTCATAAGATGGACGTTTTTTATGGCACTTATTAAAGTCTGCAAACTGGAATCCTTCGCTTGACTGATTTCTTTTCTGTTTCTAACACAGTCCATGTCGCAATCCATGGACAAGCTCTCTACTACCCTGGTCCAGGCCCTGCAGAGCCTCCCCCCGCCCTGCACCTCCGGCCAATCAGTGTCACAGGTGGACACTCCGGCACACGACAGCACGCCACCTAGGGGCAGGCCATGAGAAACAACAATCCGTAGCTGGGACAATGCGTAAGAGACATCATCGGAGTGCTTCTGCATAATCACAGGGCTTCCACGCCTCCCCTATCAGGGACCTAGAACCGGCCTCACCCTCGTCTGATGCATTCCACGATCCTGACCTGGATCTTAAGCCGGATGTATCCTTTGACTTAGATATTCTGGATACGCAGGCCATGGTCGAGGATTTTTGGAGAAATGATGTGGGGAGGAGCGCTCATGTGCTGAACCCGGTGGTCTAGTGGGGGGCCCCCCATCTGTGTTTTGTGTGCGCTCACCTTTGGGGTTTGTGCCACCCGTTTACAACCCTGGTGTAAAAAGTCTACTCTGGCCGCCTGCGCCACTATCTCCTGCACCGCTGCCTCTTCTTCAGGTCACGTGATATGTTCAGGGCTAATCACTTGACCGCGTCTCCTCTGACATCACCGCAGGTCCTTCAGCCTGGATAGACCTATTGCTGTGCTGCTCCTCTTTCCCTCCGCCGGGGGAAATTAAATGGATAATAGTTTCAGTATTACAGAAGCGCTCAAGCGAAAAGGTCTACAAGTATTTACTTTTTATTGTACCGCGACATATTTCTACGGCGGACCGCCGTCTTCCTCAGGTGGATTTTCTCACGAGGATTTAATCACGGCCGTCAACCAGACGCTTAAAGTCGACGAGCCCCCATGTGAGACCCCAGGCCATGCTGTGTCTTTCAGGAGGGTGAAATGCCCACAAAAATGTTTTGCAGATCATCCTGAGTTCCAGGAGATTTTAACCCCTTAATGACCAATGACGGCTATACCCGTAGTGGCTTTGAGCTGTCACTGCATGTAAACACACTCTTTGGTTAAAGAAATGCAGAAAATATCATTTTAAATTTACCACTAACATGAAGTCTAATGGGTCATTCCATGTCAAGTGAACCAATGATTATTACCTCTATATTTTTAATTCTTTTGAGATTTTGTTATTTGATAATAGCATGTCAGACAATGCAAAATGTGAAGAGAAAAATTTTTTAAAAAATTTATTTTTTTTTTAAATGATTTTCAAAGTTCGGAAAAAGTGTGAATTTCGCTGTTGCCTGCCTTTACGTTTCTCCTCATAACTAAGGCTAGGAATAAGATAGAGAGACAAAATAAACACCAATCTACTCAGAACTATACAGGCTTTCACCAGATATGTCACAAGAGGATCTTTGTTAATATTTTACCCATGTGATCGCAAGCGCAAAACTTTAAAACGTATTTCCGAAAAATCGGCGCGCTTTAAATATTTCAAAAACTGCCCATGTGTCTGCTTTGCTCTTAGCCACATCTGTACCAAATTTCAAGTTGGGATCGCAATGGGATCATATTTTAACATATTTTACTATTAATAGCGTCAATGGGTCATTGCATATCAAGTGATCTAAATATGAATATTTTTTTTTACCTGACGTCTTTAGATTTTTTTTTTTTTTTTCCTTTATGAAGTACTACTTTAGTTAATTACAAATTAAAAGTTTGGAATTTTTTTCTTCATCAGTTAATTTTTTACAGATTTTTAAAGTTTAAAAAAAGGGTGAATTTTGGCCTGGTACGACTTTAAATTTTTTTATCTCGGGCTAGAAATAAGATAGAGAAACAAAATAAACACCATTCTACTCAGAACTGTCCAGGCTTTCACCAGATATGTCACAAGAGTATATTTGTTAATTTTAATTTTTTACCTATGCGAATGCAAACGCAACATTTTGAAACGCATTTCCGAAAAAAACATTTTAATAAAAATTTTCCAAAACTGCCCATGTGTCTTTTATGCTCTTAGCCACATCTGTACCAAATTTCAAGTTGGGATCGTGATGGGATCATATTTTAAAATATTTAACTATGGTTAATCTCATTTTTATAAAATTTTGAAAAAACATATGAAAGACATACATTCAATCTTTTAACAAAATCTTGAGACATATAAAATATACAAAAAGAGAATTCACAAAGTTATTAGTAACTTTAAGATAAGCTGCAAATTTACTTTTGCGCTTATCTCTGGTGCAATATATACTACAATCTAAATATAATTCCAAACACTCAAGTATACAACCTTTCTCAGGGTTTTGAGATGTTCTGATGTCAAGGGGACAAGCAGCCCCAGCAGAATGATTTTTATCACTTGGCCCCTTCTAACAGGTTGACCACGTAAGTGGGTCATTACCCGTTGAGGCCTAGTTGGAATAGTCTATCGACTGGTGTACCGGAAAGGAAGGCCGAAATATTAATGATCTACTCACAGCTCAGAGTTTCCGATACCTGTCTAATGTTCACTAGAATTCTGAAGGTATAGGTGTAGAAAGGAAATACCTAGACTGAATGTATCAGATGGGAAGAAAAGAGAGATAGAAAAGAAGAGAGAGAGAGAAGAGAAACAAAAACCATTAGAAAAAGTTATACTGGGAAAGAAAAGCCACGTAAGAAAAAAAGAAAAAAAGGAGGGGGGGGGACGGGTGAGGTATGGGAAGGAGAAAGGGTACTCATCCCACTGGCTCCCCATCAGCCAGAGGTCGAGCCATATTATCTGTGCTGGAAAAGATACTCCTAAATTCTGCAGAGTCGTGAAAAAGAATCCATTCAAACCAAATCCCTAAGAATTTGTTCCGAGATCCCGACGCATCAGCTGCGAGCTCCTCCATTCGATATGTGTCCATCAATTCTTTGAACCAATCAAGTAGAGATGGAGCCCGGCTTGATTTCCAGAACCTCGGGATCACAGCACGAGCAGCCGAGATGCAAAAGCGGAGAATATCCCTCTTCTGTAGCCCAATAGGACCTGGAAAAATGGATAACATTGCCGATTCTGGGCAGCATTCGGCTTCTTTACCTGTTATCCGGGCGTATGCATTGAAAACCTCAGACCAGAACCGCCGGATTTCCCCACAACTCCACCAAATGTGTATCATTGTACCCTTCTCTTCCCCACAGCGCCAGCAGGTATCAGGGGTTCCAGGGAACATGTTCCGGAGTGTCGTCGGGCACAAGTACCATCTAGTGAGCAGCTTATAGCTTCTTTCTTGTGCAGAACAAGCGCTAGCTAGTGAGTGAGTAATTATAAAGCATTTCTGCCAATTAGCTTCTGAAATGCTACACCCCAATTCCCTCTCCCAAGCACGTTGGAAGTAAAGGGTGCCCTGCTCTCTCATGGACCCTAAGGCCTGGTATAGAAATGATATTTTGCGCCTCGGTGGAGCCTCCAGTTGGAATAACCTCTCCAATACGTTGGGCGTCAATCTTACCCTGCAAGAGTGGTCAGCTGAATATAATTATGCTCTGTATTGGAGAAATTCGAATCACTTAAGAGGTCTCGTAGGTTCTTTGAGTTGTAGCTCTGCCATCGGGGGCAAACCACCACTGGACAGAGTCTGTCCTACTCGGGTGTCATCCACAATCCGCCAACATAAAAATCTCTGCCTGTCAAATCTGGGTGGGAAAGATGGGTTGGAAAAAAGGGGAGTCAAAGGGCTAAGTCTGTCGTTTAAGCGGAGGGTTTTCGTCACTAGGTACCATACCTTCAAGGTGTTTCTGGTCATGTCTGTCAAAGGTACTAGGTCTGTGGAGTCTTTAGGGGAAATCCAAAGCAGGTGTTTCAGCGCAATCCCCAAACCCTCTTGCTCCACCCCTACCCATTTCTTGGAGGACGCATGATAATGCCAATCTAGAGCTCTAACAAGAGAGGAAGCCTCAAAGTACGCTCGTATGTTGGGTAGTCCAACCCCTCCTCTGGTCTCGGGCAAGGATAGGATATTCATTCACAATCTGGACCTCTTGCCCCCCCAGACAAATCTAAGGATCATAGATTGCATTTTGGAGAGGAAACCTCTATCCAATAGAACAGGAAGTGTCTGAAAAGTATATAAGAGTCGGGGCAAGACATCCATCTTGACTACGTTTATTCTCCCGAACCAGGATAGCTTTAATTGTCTATAGGAGGTAAATGCCGATTCCGCGTTAGTCAAAAGGGGTTGATAATTTAAATTGAATATTTGTTTAAGATCTTTCGGTATAAGGACTCCCAAGTACTTAATGGCTTCTACTTTCCATTTAAATGGGAACTGTTTAGATAGATGAGAAACCAATTCTCCAGGCAAAGAAATATTGAGTGCCTCGGTTTTGGAACAATTCACTTTAAAGTTGCTCAATTGTCCGAACCGTTCAAACTCCATTAAGACCGAAGGGATGGAGACCAGGGGCTGGGAGATGTAAAGTAGCAGGTCATCTGCAAATAAGGCTAATTTGTGATGACTCTGTCCCAGCTTGACCCCATGGACGCATTCATTGGACCTAAGTGCAAAATATTTAACTATTATAGTGTCAATTCAAAAGTCACCAAGAACACAATCAGTCATTTTTTCACAATTGCCCGTCAATAGTTTGAATTTGATATAAAGAAACATAGTCTTGTAACATCTCAAATGAAAGCTGTTACCGTTCTGAGTAAAATGATGCCTCTCCCACTTCATTATCTTATTTCTAGCCTGAGATAAAAAAATTTAAAGTCGTACCAGGCCAAAATTCACCCTTTTTTTAAACTTTAAAAATCTGTAAAAAATTAACTGATGAAGAAAAAAATTCCAAACTTTTAATTTGTAATTAACTAAAGTAGTACTTCATAAAGGAAAAAAAAAAAAAAAATCTAAAGACGTCAGGTAAAAAAAAATATTCATATTTAGATCACTTGATATGGAATGACCCATTGACGCTCTTACTAGTAAAATATGTTAAAATATGATCCCATTGCGATCCCAACTTGAAATTTGGTACAGATGTGGCTAAGAGCACAGCAGACACATGGGCAGTTTTTGAAATATTTAAAGCGCGCCGATTTTTTGGAAATGCGTTTTAAAGTTTTGCGCTTGCGATCACATGGGTAAAATATTAACAAATATCCTCTTGTGACATATCTGATGAAAGCCTGGACAGTTCTGAGTAGATTGGTGTTTATTTTGTTTCTCTATCTTATTTCTAGCCCGAGATATGATAGAAAATGTAAAGCCATACCAGGCCAAAATTCGCACTTTTTTAAAACTTTAAAAATCTGTAAAAAATTAACAGATAAAGAAAAAAATTCAAAACTTTTTTTTTGTAATTAGATAAAGTTGTTCTTCAGATAGAAAATTTTTTTTAAAAATCTGAGGACGTCAGGGAAAAAAAATATTCATTTTTGGATCACTTGACATGGAATGACCCTAATATGTCATGAAAAAATCATCTTAGAAGCACTGGGATATGTTGAATCTTTCCAGAGTTATTACCTCATAAAGTGACACTGGTCAGAATTAGAAAAATGAGGCTTGGTCCTTTAAAGAATGTTAACAAATGTTAATAAATGTAGAATGTTAATAAATGTTAAAGAAACATAGGACCCGTCCAGATAAAAGATTTGGAAACTGCAAGGCTATCAAAGTTCTCTTCCCTTTCTGCCGGCCTGGAATGGGTGCACTCCCCACAAGTTGATCTCCCAGCTTCCCGTTTGGCCGCAAGAACTTTACTTTACCTGCCAGATGGATCCTCTAATTAAGATCCAACCGACAGACAGGTTGAACAACTGGCTTGTTTGGTTTTCGAAGCGACTGGTTCATCCCTCTTACTTTCTTTTGCTTCTGTATGGGTTGCTAAGGCAATCATGACCTGGGCAGATACACTACATTCCTCTCTACGGGATAGCAGCCATCCTTCCGAGTTGACGGACCCTGTGGCTCAGATCTCGGTAGCAGGGGAATATCTTATTCATGCATCCTTGGATTCAGCTAATTGCGCAGCCGTTGCAACCTTGAATGCCACTACCATCCACAGAGCGCTCTGGCTCCGGGAGTGTGGAGCGGATTCCGCTTCAAAGAAATCCCTGACTAGTCTTCCTTATCTTAGTAGCCGCCTCTTTGCGGAGCGGCTAGACTAACTAATTTTAGATGCCACTGGAGGGAAGAGTACCTCACTTCCCCAGCATAAGCCGAGATGCCCTTTTGTTTGACATCAGCACGCGGTTTTGCTCCTTTCAAAATTCGTTTGGCTGGACAGCCTCCCGCCCGTTGCAAAATACACACTGCTCCCCACGCATGGACAGGGGCTCCCAGTCCACGCAAAAACCAAACACAGCTTGGCAGTCCCTGTCAAAACAATCCAGACCAAAGGCATCCAGATCCCATAGGTTCTCTTTGTCCTGACTCGCCCTCATCCATGGAAGGACACCACCTTGGTAGGTGGCCGACTTTTCTTTCTTTCATCGCATCTAGCTCGCCGTCACAGAAGAGAGGTGGGTAAGGAAAGTGGTGTCTTCCGGCTACAATATCTAGTTTCCTGTCCACCAAATCGTTTTTTCTCCTCCACCCCCTTTCCCCACGGTTTCCATCAAAGGCTCATGTTTTCTTCAAGGCCGTCGACCCCCACCTACAGGCTGGAGTCATCATACCTGTTTCGGGAGATGAGCGCTTCAAAGGTATTTATTCAAACCTTTTTGTAGTTCCCAAAAAGGATGGTTCCGCCCGTCCCATCTTGGATCTGAAGTACCTGGACAAATTTGTTTGTCTTCGCCATTTCCGCATGGAGTCCCTCCAATCCATCATTACATCAATGGAGGAGGGAGAATTCCTAGCCTTGATAGATATTTGAGATGCGTATCTACACATTCGGATCTCCCAGGCACATCAACAATACCTGCGCTTTGCAATTCACGAGGAGCATTTTTAATTCGTCATGCTGCCCTTCGGTCTTGCAGTGGCCCCCAACATGTTCACCAAAGTCATGGCGGCCGTCATGACGATTCTTAATTCCCGGGGTGTAGTTGTCCTACCCTATCTGGACGACCTCCTGATCAAAGCCCCTTCCTTGCAGACTGCGAAGAAAGCGTTCAGATTACCATAGACACACTATCGCGTCTGGGGTGGTTGGTCAATCTGCCCAAATCCTCTCCAGTGCTGAATCAGAGGATCACCTTCCTGGGGATGGTTTTTGATACCTCCCATGGGTTGGTACTTCTCCCCCAAGACAAGTCCCGTACTTTGCTTCAGGGTGTCCACGTTCTTCTTCACCCTTCGCCTCACTCCATCTGCTTAAAGATGAGAGTCCTAGGCAAGATGGTTGCGTCAATGGAAGCGGTTCCTTTTGCCCAACTAGACCTCAGGCCTCTGCAAATGGCTCTTTTACCAGCCTGGGACAGGAACCCGTTCACCTTAGACCAGACATTTTGTCTCCCCCAGAGTCAAGCAGGCCCTTCTCTGGTGGCTGCGACCAGCTTCCCTCTCGCAGGGGAGGTCCTTCACTGGGCAGTGTTCACCACTGACGCCAGCCTGTTGGGCTGGGGAGTGGTCTACCGCGACCATATGGCGCAATGTTGTTGGTTCCCACAGGAATCCACTCTGCCCATCAAATTTCTTGAGATTCGGGCCATATTTTTGGCCCTGAAATCCTTTCATCATCTTCTGGCAGGTCAACACATTCGTGTCCAATCGGACAATGCCACAGCTGTGGCATATGTCAATCACCACAGAGGGACCCGCATCCGCGAGGTGGAGCTCATACTCCTGGGCCGATTAGACCCGCTGACTGTAGGAGCGGACGCACTAGTCCAGCCTTGGACTCAGTTTTGTTTGCCTTATATCTTTCCCCCTCTGCCTCTAATACCGAGGGTAGTGAGGAAAATCAAGACGGAGGGTATCCCTGAAAGAAATAATTCGAGCAAGTCCTTGTCTTCAGAACCAAAGGCTGAGGTTTATTCGGGTAGGAAATAATACAGAGATATATGGCAAGGCAATATGACAGGTTTCAGAATGGCAGGCACGCATGGCACACAGGATGGAAAAGTGTCGCCCCGCCTGTCTAAGGCAGAGGATTTTTATACAAATTTCTGCCATTGGATAACGTTAGTGACCATTATTTTCAATGGATACATAATGACCTCATCCTGACAAAGGCAATACTTACTTTTTCATGTCAACCTATATTCTACGTGAAATGTATCACTAATTTCATTACTAGCTATGTACTTCACTGAGATTTATCCATACAAATGATCTCATAATAGCCTTTTTGGGACCAAGCACAAATCACAACTTATTTACATTAATTAGCTCTGTTCTTGATTATATGAAACGTCATATGGCCTTGAGGGATACACTACACCGTAAAATATCTGAGAAAAACTTGAGAAATGGAATTGGTTAACTATTATCATGATGAGCTTTTGGTATATGCTCGGACCAAACCTAATTCGCTCCATGCCTGTTTTTCTTCCAGGGCTTGATTTCTTTTATTTCTTGAGACCTACAGCAAAAGTTCTTAAACTGAAACTTTACACAAGACAACATGGCTGACAGAGGCCTTGGTACCCATGGCCTCCGTCTAACAATCCCCATCATTCTAGTTGCACCAGATTGGCCCAGGCGCGCCCTGGTACGCCGATACACCTTGGCGTCTTCTGGACCGTCTGGACCTGCTAACTCAAGGTCCAATATGCCACCAACACTCAGCGGCCCTGAATTTGACGGCGTGGCTGTTGAGACCTGGGTTTTAACCCGGACCGGTATCTCCTCAGCAGTGATCAATACGATGATCAGAGCTAGGAAGCCCACCTCGGCTCCTATTTACTACCGAACTTCTCTTTGTGCAAGGCTCGAAACCACTCGCCTCTTGTGTTTTCTCTCCCCGTAATTCTAGGCTTCCTTTAGTCGGGAATAGATGCCAGTGTTTCTCCCAACTCTCTCAAGGGTCAAATTTCTCCACTTTTGGTGCTTTTCCAGCACCGCCTTGTTGTAAAACCTCAAGTCAGAACCTTTATTCAGGGTGTCTCCCGTCTGGTTCCCCCTGACAGGAGACCGCTGGCAGCGTGGGACCTAAATCAGGTCTTAATGTTCTTCAGAAACCCCCCTTTGAGCCTCTCAGGGAGGTCTCCCTTTGCTTCCTGTCCTGGAAAGTTGCCTTTCTCGTGGCGATAACTTCTATCCGTCATGTTTCTGAGCTGGCAGCGCTTTCCTACAGAGCGCCTTTCCTGGTTTTCCATCAGGATAA
Organism: Allobates femoralis; assembly: GCA_033576535.1. Lineage (NCBI taxonomy): Eukaryota > Metazoa > Chordata > Amphibia > Anura > Aromobatidae > Allobates > Allobates femoralis. The sequence goes on from JARQOC010000005.1 coordinate 133,183,202, forward strand.
GGTTGTACTCTGGCCGGTGTCGTCATTCCTTCCAAAGGTGGTTTCTTCCTTCTACCTGAATGAGATTTCTCTCCTTTCCTTTTGCCTGGCGGCAGTGCACCCTGTTGAGAAGGTGCTGCACACACTAGATCTGGTTAGATCGCTTAGGTACTACATATGTAGGACAGCACCCTTTCGGAAGTAAAATTCTTTATTCATTCTCCCGTAAAGTCACAGGAAAGGATTGGCGGCGTCCAAAGCCAGATGGATTAAGTCAACTATTCAGGAAGCATATTGATTAAGAAACATGCCTATTCCAGTTGGATTAAAGGTGCACTCGACACGTGTGGTGGGAGCACCCTGGGCCATTCGACACTAGGCTTCCGCCAAGCAGGTGTCCAAAGCTGCCACCTGGTCTAGCCTGCACACATTTGCTAAACACTACAATGTCCATACTCGGTCATCGGCAGATGCGAGTCTGGGTAGGCGTACCTTGCAGACAGCGGTAGCTCATCTCTAGAATGTATGTCTTAAAAATGAAAATCCAAGAAAGGAGGAAAAAGTAGGGGCACTACCTTCTGGGGAAACTCCAATTGGGAGGTGAACTACAGACGCCACAGAGATTTCTTAGGGTGCCAGCTAAGCAAAACCAAAATCCAGGTATAAATGAAGAAAAGCTGCACTCACCAGAAAAGATGCAAAGCGGTCCTTTATTGGGGTTGCCAAAACATGGTGCAGGGAGGGGGAGAGACCAGAGTGACTACGGCACCGTTTCGGGCTCTCGCCCTTCAACGGGTCACGTTGAAGGCATAACAGAGCTGCGTGGGTGTACACACGTCACCCGAAGCCGGAAATGACGCGATTCGCGTCATACAGCCGCACTGCAGCCCCGCCGACACAGAGGAGAGCGGGGAGGCACACATTTGAATCAGCGTTCAAGATCACGCCTATTAAGGCGTGATATTATGAGGAGGGAGAGCCTGCCTGGGTGACTATGAATACAGTAGTCACTCATTAACATCGCTAATGAGTGAGTTTAATAACGTTTATCTACATTTTCACTAGATGCATTTATGAGCAAAAAGGAGTGTAGGATAAGTGATAATATGCTCTAGGGACATCTTTTAATAGCTTATGGGCCGTTTTGGGGATGACAGGATCCCTTTAAGGCTATGTGGCTGGAGAAACGTAAAAAGTTATTGTCTTGGAAAAAGGGGAGAATTAAACTAAACTTGGCAGCAGTTGGAAGGGGATTAAAGTTTAAATATGAATAAATAAGCAAAGCGGATGAAATTTAAAAGGTTTATCTCACAAAGTTGGTAAAAAAAAACAAAACACAACCTACATGGGAGTCATGTACACTTAAAAACAATCTATGTATTTTCCTACCACATATCTAAGTTTTTGTAGGGCATCAGCCACCAGAAGATTCCTGCCAGGTTCACTGGATGCATTTGCCTGTGGGTGGGGCCACAGCTCGGCATCACATGACTTCCTCCAGCCTGTTCTGACTTAATTTTCCAGCGTTCCCTGCTCCTGTTCGCACTCCCGATTGTTACAGTGACATGGTCCCTATCTGTCTCCTGTGTGTGTCTGTCTCTTTTCTCTCCTGCTTGGCTCTGGCTCTGGCTGTATCTCTCCCTTGTTTCCTGATTGGATCTTGTGCCCTATCTCACCATTTTTTTCTGTCCAGCTGTCTTCTTTCTTTTTTTTAACCAGTTATTTTTATTGTTTTCATATTACAAAACAGCATTATAATATACAGTATACACTTATGATTGTTTATCATATTAATCAATCAAAGAAAAATATAAGAAACCCTTCCCCACCCCTCCCCCCCCCTTAGTACGCTTCAGTTATCTCTTTTAACAAATGATCCTGGAACGAATCCATTGAATTTCCTCATTACACTGTTGCCAACCAGGCTGCCCATGTTTTGTCAAATAAGTGCTCCTTGTTCCTTTTTCTACAAATTTTCCCTTCTAGTCTGATGACCTGTCGTGTCCGGCATATAAATTCCCTTCTAGTTGGAGGAGCTCTATCGATCCACCTACTGGCTATTCATTTCCGTGCCACATAGAGAAGCCTGGCTATGGCCGTCTTACTAGTTTCTGGAACCAATATCTCAGACACCTCTCCCAACACACATACTATTGGATTCCTTTCAATTGTGCAATTGTATGCACTTTCTATTTTTGTGATTACTGTTATCCAAAATGCAGCAAGACGAGGGCAAGTCCACAGCATATGCAGCAATCCAGCCCCATCTGAACCACATCTGGGACACTCAGAGTCCTTCCTTAAACCCGACTTAAACAGCACTTCCGGAGTTCTGTAAACCCTGTGTATTATATACAGTTGGGAAAGTCTGGCTTGTTCGCTGAGTGACAGGTTGGGTACATTCTCTAATATGGCCTCCCATTGTTCCTCCGGCAATTCTCCCACATCTTCTTCCCATTTACTTTTAGCTTTCAGTCGGAACTTTCCCAAGAAGGCATGTAGTAGATCGTTATAAATGCCCGAAATCACTCCCTTAGTATTACCTGTCATACGTATATAATCCAGCGTGATGTCTTTATGAATAGTCATATCTTTCATTTTCCGCTGTGCCAACCAAGCATGCCTAATCCCAGAGTATTGAAACTCCCAAGTGCTCGGTATACTATATGCGTCCCTTAACACCGAAAAGGGCTGTAACCTACCCTCTCTAGTCAGGTGCTCCACACTCCTCAATCCCTTCTTCTGCCAATGTTTCATCTCTCCCATTTTATAAAATTCCCTTAAGTGCACATTACCCCAAACTGGCGAGTAAACCATCAACCCCCTCACTCCTCGCACTTTTTTAATAGCGTTCCAGCTCCTTTGAATGAGATACATCATAGGATACCGCAAGCTCAACTTATCAAACGTGCCATCCTCCAGCCCTTGAATCAGAGGATCTCTGCCTGACATGTGACGAAGAAGCCGGCCAGTGGACCCCTCAATATTGTGCTCTCTCCATCCCCTCATGTGTTGGCCCTGCCCCACCAAAAAGTATATCCAAGCATTCGGAACTGCCAGTCCCCCCTCCTCTTTCCCTCTCTGAAGGGTTTCAAATTTGATCCTGGCAGATCTCTTGCCCCAGGATCAAAACGCTGCATGAGTCCTACTTCAAGGTGCTCTCTCGGTGGTACCTCACTTCGGTCAGAGATCATCGTTTTGATCCTCAGATCTCGCTCTTGTGTTGGAGGGGCTGCGGCCATCAGGGAACACTGAAACATATTTTCTATGATTGCCCGCTACTGTCCAAATTTTGGATTGATATCAAAACCCTAATCTCAGACACCACTGGCCTCACAATCAATCTCACTCCGGAGCTAGCTCTCCTTTTCTATAGGGATAGAAAACCTTTCTCCAGACCTCAAATTCTTGACTTCACATATACTGATCACTGCCAAGGTTCTAATTGCTGCTAGATGGAACAAGCCCGAAACTCCCAAATTGCTGCATCTCATTGATAGAGTCACGCAGCACGGGATCTTTGAGTTCAACACGGCATTACGCACCAATACCCTCGCAAAAATTAAGCGTAGATGGGAGCCTTGGTGGGCAGCCTTCTCACCCTCTTTCCTCATTTAGTCCCAACATTGTGACATTGTGATAATAACAACAACAGGTTACAGGTGATTTTTCAGTTTATTTCCTGCCCTATTATGTTCTTTAGTTAATTTAGAATATAAGGGACCACTTGCTTGCCTCACACCCCTGTGATGTAACGTTAATACTGACTGTTTATTAGTTATTACTAGTGATGAGCGAGCACTAAAATGCTCGGTGCTCTGGCCGAGCATCTCAAGATACTCGTGTACTCGGCCGAGCACCGAGCCCAATGTAAGTCAATGAGTAACAGGCTCCGCCCACAGACTTCCGGTTATAAAACGAGTATTGCTGGGAAAGGGCGGGAGGGTGGGCTTTTTGAAATCGCTTACACATACACCACCTTGCTGTGGCCCCCAGAGGGATCCTAACAATGAATCTGCTCTCCCTGAGGTGCCAGCTCACTGTGTGCACTGAAGGGAGTTGTGTACGTGTGGCAGATTGCTTATTATTACCGAGCAGTCCGAGCATCTTGGCGGTACTCGGTGCTTGCCGAGCATCCCGAGTACCGGGATACTCGTGCGAGTAACGAGTAGCGCAGAGCATACTCGCTCATCACTAGTTATTACCCAATTCAATTTCCCTGATTATTACGAATTTTCATTTTAACTTAGAATTACAAGCAATAACCTCGTTATTCACACTACATGTGATGCATATGCTATTTAACTTGTATTTGTGTTTGCAACTTGTACCATATTACTGTTTATTTATGTACCGTATTTTTCGCTTTATAAGACGCACCGGATTATAAGACGCACCCAGATTTTAGAGGTGGAAAATAGGGAAAAAAATATTTGTAGGAAAAAATGACTTTGATATGACACTCAGGCCCTGCGACCAGTCAGTGTTGGCGTCTGTTTCCTTCGGATGCAGGTGCAGCATGTGAGCAACACTAATGACTTCTGCTCCAGTCTGTTGGCGGGGACACAGACGCCAGCACTGACTGGTCAGAGGGCTGAGTCTCATATCAATATCACATGGGACATGACTATGCAACTTCTGATAACGTTGGAACTGCTGAAGAATCAGGGGTATGGGTGCGTGCACACGATGAGTATACGCAGCCTTTTGGACGCAGCGTTTTGCTGCTGTGTCCAAAATGCTGCGTAGTACAGTACAAGCATAGTGGATGGGATTTGTAGAAATCCCATACTCACTATGCTTCATCCGACCGCAGCATTCTGACAGCTGCGGTGCGGGTTGCCACCATTCTGCTCCTTCTCAGCATGTTCATTTCATGCTGTGGAGTTGGAAGCGGCTCCCATCGGGGACTGCAGGGAGAAGCCGCCCTGCACCCGCCGCACATGGTGAGTACATGGTGGCTGCGGTCTCCCTGCCTCCACCTGCGGCTTCACTCAGGTCCGGAGGAGCCGCGTCCAACACACAGCTACTCCCGACTGTGAGCGCACACCCTTAGTATGGTCTTTATTACTTTTACAAGGGCCAACAAGATGAATGAGATGGGATTTGTTCATGTAGTAACAATCCCTTTAAGAACTATCACTCCCAGCATGTACTGTAGATCCTATAGCATGCTTGGAGTTCTAGTTAAGCACAGTATTGGTAGTGTTAACTTTACTTTATTAGTGGTTATGTTACATATACATGTGCACTCACTTTAATGTGTCCTGCTTTGCCATCACCCTGCTGAAATGAAGGAAGTGGCCAGTCTGTATATAAAGATCTGATGTGATGTACTGTATAAGGGAGGGCCAGGGAGGGGGCTGTACACTGTGCTGAAATATGATGCTCTAGCCCTATCTCCTAATTACAAGTCACCACAGAGCTTGACCTGTATGCAGGGCCAGGGGAGCTGTACACTGCCGTTATATGCAGGCTCCAGCCCTGCTCTCCATACACTGAAGCTCCTGAACTGCAGACCGAGCTTCCTGCATTTCTGCTTGGTGTCAGGGCTCAGCAGGACACATTACACTGAGCAGAGGGAGTGAGGCAGGACACTGACAAACAAGGTACCTGCTGTGATAAGGTGCCGATCTGCCCTGCTCTGCCTCTGTCTTCATGGCAGTGAATCAGCACAAAGCTCAGTGCTCATTCACTTGCCACAGCTGCACCCAGCTCCTCCGTTCTCACTATCTGCAGCACACAATGTCCCCAGCAGCTGCAGGAGCGACCATGTGTGCCGGCTAAGCAGCTTATCCTGCTCCCCGTGCTCTCACCTCTCATGCTGTCTTCAGTGCAGGGAGGTGGGTGGAGACTGGGAGCAGTGAAGTGAATATCTAAGTAGATAATGAGCCGGGGACACGTGGTGCTCCTGCCGCCTGACTCTTCAGCAGGGACCATTCCCTGTCACTTCTGTCCCCAATTCACTGCTGTCCCCCCCCCCTCCCAAGCAACTGATGATGCTAGAATGTTATATTCCTTTTATAAGACGCACCCCCACTTTCCTCCAAAACTTGGAGGAAAAAAAGTGCATCTTATAAAAGGAAAAATACGGTATGTACCCCCCCCCCCCACTCCCCTCTCCCCCCCTTTTATAAAAAAAATTTCAATAAAGTCTTTTGGAAAATCACATTGTTCATATCTCCTAGTATGAGAACTGGTGATTCTCCTTTCACTCTAGTCAACTCCATCACTTCCTGTAGCTTTGTTTTGGAGTACGGTGGTTGAATGTACAGAGCCACCAGCGTCATCTTTCGTCCAAACAACTTACATATAACCCAAACAAATTGACCTTCCTTATCGATGTGTACCTCCAATTCCTCATAGTGGGCATTATTTCGTATCAAGAGTGACACCCCTCTAGAGTAAGTTGAATAGGTAGAGTGGTATGCTTTCATGATCCAGGGCCTAGACAGCCACCCTGTCGTGTCACCTGTAAGATGTGTCTCCTGTAAACAAATAATCATGGCTTCACTTGTTTTAACATACTGTAGGACTGCAGCTCTTTTAGTTTTGTCCGATACACCCCTGACATTTCAACCCAATATCCTTATTGTGTTATTACTCATTATCCATATAAAAGAAAACTTTATATAGGCATCCTAACCAACAATATGTGTCCAGTACCCCAACATCTTTAACTTTATCCTTTTGAATAAACCTTAGCGTACCTTGCCCAATTCCCTCCCCTCCCCCCTCTCCACCCACCCCTCTCCCCTCCTGTCTCCTTTCTCTTCTCCTAAGGACTCCCACTGCGAACAGCGAGAGTGGGGATACGGCACCTCCCACCGTCGTGCGAACAACTCCCCCACAATCATCAAATAATGTGATAGAAGTTCCCGGCTCTCCCTCCGCCGGAGTATGAGCCCCCAAAGGAAAGGGCTTCAACATCTCAGAGTCCCGATACCATCCAGTTGGTGTCCGTGGATTGTAACAATATAAGCAAAACCAGGATAAAAACGGAAAAACCCAGTTAGAGAAACTGCTGGGAAAGAACAATTCAGCTGTTGGCTTAACCTAGCCCCAGCAAACAGGACCACTTAGTTCCCAAGGGCCACCAAACTTGTTGTGATCAAGTCATAGTACTGCAGTCAAGTGTTACCATCTTGTCCTCCTCCTCCCTTAAGTTTAGCTCGGTTGCGCTCTATCCAGTCAGTCGCTTCCTCTGGGTTGGGAAAAAACTGCACTCTACCCAGTGCTTCCACCCGCAGCTTCGCCGGGTATATTGTAGAATACTTTATTTTCAGCACTCGGAGTTGTCGTTTCACATCACTATATCTCATGCGCAGTCTTTGGACCTCTGCTGAGTAGTCCGGATAAATCTCTATACGTCTCCCATCATAAGTGATGTCAGTCATTCTGCTAGCTCTGCGGAGGATACTGTCCCTATCTCTGCAGTTCAGAATTCTGGCCAACATAGTGCGAGGATCCGCACCAGGTACCGGAGGTCTCATGGGCACTCGGTGGGCTCTTTCCACTGCGAAGACCCGTGACAACTGGTCTGCCCCGAATTTCTCCAGCAGCCATTTTTCAACAAACTCTGTGGGATCATTGCCCTCCACCCTCTCAGGGAATCCCACTAGCCGCAGATTGTTGCGTCTTGACCGATTTTCGAGGTCATCAGATTTATTGGCCACCACTATTATCTTCTGCCCCTGCTGTTGCTGCACCTTTTGAATCTTCACCACTTGATCCTCTGAATCACCAACTCTCCTCTCCACCTCAGTCAGCTGTGCATTAGCTTTGTGCATTGCAGCTTTAATTCCTCCCACCTCCTCTCTCACAGTATGCACTTGTTGTGTGAGTGCAGTCAAAGTTGTTTTACAGTAAGACACTATCTGGAACACATCTTTCAATGTGGGTTCTTCCTCCACTGCACTCTCAGCCTGCTGGTCTCCTTCAGTCTCCTCTCCCATCTGAGAGATTAACTCTTCCTCTGCCAGCCCTGCATTCTCCTGTATTTCAGTCATCTCCTCTTCCCCCTCTCCTACTCCCTCCTGCTGGGTTTGTGTGCTTGGGGAATCAGCGTCCCTGGCATACCTCTGCAGCTTCTCTGCTATCTCCAGTCTCCGGGAGTAGGCTGCATTTCTTCCCGCCTCCTCCTCTCTCTCAGCGCCATCTTGGCCGGCCGCACCGCTCCCGCCTCCAAACTCCTTCTGCTGTTTGCGGACCATCTCTGTGTCCCTGAGGCGTCCCGATGCTCTCCCCTGGCTCCAGGGACCTTCACACATCGGCCACCGATGTTTAGCTGTTGTGGCTCGGGGTCTGTGCAGGATAAATCGTCGCTGTGTTGGCGGAGGATCACAGCTGCGCGTCCGCTCACATCAGCGCTTAGCCACGCCCCAGCTGTCTTCTTTCTTATGCCTCTGTCTGCTTGGTCCTCTAGCTCCGCCACCTCCAATTGACCCCACCCCCTCCATAGCACTCCATTGGGTGGCTCAGGTAGCCTTAGCTCCGCTTTCCTTTTAGCCCTGCCTCTCCATGATGTTCCTTAGTCATCTTGCAGTGATGCTGCTGGAGGTGGCGGGGCTCCATTACTCTGTCCTAGAGGGGAGGTCTCAAGTTGCTGCAGGTCAGGTGAGTTTCTTCCCGGGTCATAATGCTCCCTGTCAGACTGCCTGAGAAGCTGTGGAGTGTAGAGCATAGATCTATAGTCTGTAACTCTGTAATGCTCCACAGGCTATTAGGCAGCCAAAACCACTTTAAGCACGTAAATTCCGTATATCTACATATTTGCAATTAGTTAATACAGTATTACTGTCTAGGATGGGATACCCATCCTTTGAGGGTGAAGTTGGCTCCATTGAATTTTTTAACTTGCAAATTTACAAAAAATACAAAATATGGGGTCACATCAGTTTTAGTCTAATATTTTTTGTCTGTTTTTCTTTGAAGTGAAATAATACCAAACAAAAAATTGGAAAATTTTGAGCCTTGGATTTATGTGTTTGGCTATGAATTAGTTTTAAAGTCCACCCGGCTACCCCTGATTAGCGGCTTTTACCGGCTGTTGTCTATTGTAATGAAAAATGCTAAGAAATTGAAATATTTTGAGGTAAGCATAACTTAGCTTTTTTTTATACTTTTATGTTTAATTTCTCTTTTTTCCTAATTTGATAGTTGCACTATAAGAAACATAATTTTCTAGGTATTGGTGGTCATAGTTATTAGCAAATTAAATATTGCCTTTAATATGGGTACACAGTTACATAAATTACTGATGAAGATATCAAGTGACCAGTAATCATATAAAACCTGGATGAATTAGGAGTTCTCTCTATTTTTGGGGTAGATACACTAATCCCAGATAGAGATGCTGATAGTATATGGGGTGCAGCAGTCACGTCAGTGGTGTGTAGCTGCTGTACCCATAAGAGGTGGTCTGCAAAGCTTTCATCTATTGTAGGATCCTGCCAATGAGTTCACGCATTTCTAATTGCTAGTCCGCTGTCTTTACTTACACATTTCTTTATGGACCAGAGAGTTAATAGCTGCAGTCTGAATTTCTACCCACAGGTGAATCTGCAGTTTTTATTTTTATTTATTTTTTTATTTTAATGTTAAAGTAGAATCTTTTTAACTCTTGCTTCTTGTTTTTGTAGGGCATCGATACAAGAAGTTCTGGCAAATTGCCACAAAATTCAGAAAAGCTTTCTTGCTTTGCATTGTTTGTGAAATTTGGTAAAGAGGTAAGGTGTTCATGTTTCAAAAAGCAATGGGGTTAAGAAGCGTTCCTTTAAAAATAAAATGTCTCCTGAATATTTTGCTTCTGCATTTGGCAATGCATGTAACTGTATGGAAAGACTTTTATCAGGGCTTCATAAATCTTTTCAGAACACATAATATTGTCACATACATTCGTTCTCTACAACACAGGATATTTTTTAATATGTAAGTCTATATGCTATAATATGTGGTCCACGAGGCGGGCCTCTAGAGATATTGTGGTGAAAGGAAATCAAAGCGCTACTGTTCAGACGCTGCATAGGAGGGGACACCAAAGACCAGCTTCAAGTGTGGAGGCTCTTTAATTGGCTACGTGTTTCAAGGATGGTCTTCCTTGGGGAAATACCTATTTGGACCGTCCTTGACACATATAGCTAATTAAACAGCCTCCACACTTGAAGATGGTGGCGGTGCCTCCTCCCTGTGCTGCACCCGAACACTACTGCTTTCTTTGAGTTCCTCTTCAGTTCCTTTTTCTAGCTCCATGTGTCCACATTGTGAGCTTATGGTCAGTGGAGTTCATTTTTATGGCGAGCCCCATCACTGCCACCATTGTTGTGTGGTGTGCACAACTACTTAAGGTGAGCTCAACCGCTCTGCTTCATATATATTTTATTTCCCTTTTTTATCAGTACACACATGAAGCGCTTCTCTTCGTCTCATTTGCATGTATTAGAGGTATGGGCATTGTTTTTGACTGTTAACACTCTTGGTCTTTCAAATGAGACCAGCAGCTTTGCTTTATTGTGTTTTGCTGTAGCTTGGCCACAAATAATGGTTCCTCTTGTTTCATGTTCTACACAAAGAAAACAATTTCAGTTTCTGGTTTAATCATTGGTTTATAACTAATTTAACGTTTAGGGTGTACACCCTCCTGTTTCTCCGATTTTTATTCAATTTAAACATCTATATATTTTGTTTTGTTAATGTTTTGCAGCTTTAATAACCATGTACTTGTTAAACTAGGTATCTTCCAAGATGAAGCAATTTAAGGACGAGCTTTTGGCATCCTGTTTGACTTTAATCCTTTCTCTGCCTCATTACATTATCATGCTTGATATGAAAGCCTACATCCCGTCATTACAAGTAAGTCATAACTTTTTATATCCAACCATATGATTGGTTAATATTAGAATCGCTGACATTACTGGCATATGGTGAATGATATAGAGTTAGCTACCACACCCTGCAGAACATAGTCCTAGATGGTGACTTACCCCTGACGTTCTTTCTTATGGAGTCATTCACTTTTCCCATCTTTTCCATCTGGTCCAGACTGACGTGACTATTCTTCTAGCCACGACTTGTCTACAGAGATTACAATAAAGTCACATCTGATTTCTTACATTTTCAACCCCGTCCTCATCTATTTCCAAACTGCACAAACTCCTCATCCTGCTTATTCCATAATGAAGAGCCACTGTCATATGTGTCCCTATTACTGCACCTGTTGTTTGGTACTGTGTGCCCTCTAGATGGTAAAACAAACCTCTAGAACATTTAATACGCAAGTGCTCTAGAAAACAGTGCCCACATTTTTCCCTCTAGAAAGTGATAATGCCCTCTGTATTCCCCTATGACTGTCACAATAACCTGCATGCCCCTATAACAATAACTGCACAATTAACATTTAATCCCATCACAACCTTGTCTTTTCCCTTTTTGCACTTTTGTTTTTACCTCCTTTTCTTCCAAGAGCAATAACTTATTTATTTTTCTAGAAATTTAGCCATATGAGGGCTTGTTTTTGTGGGACAAGTTGTGCTTTTGAATGAAACCATTTATTATACCATATAGTGTACAGGAAAACAGAAACACAATTTCAAGTCTTGTGACATTGCAAAAAAAAAGTGCAATTTCATGATTTTTAGGCTGCTTTCACACCAGCAGTAATTTGTAATTTGGGGGAGATCCAGCAGATGTCATCGCACCTGCCGCGTAATGGCTGACTTGCGGCACAAATCCAGCAAGCCCCATTCATTCTCTTGGGGACTTGCAGTCAGGTGCAGCAACTGCGGTTTTGCCAGCTACGGCACTTGCGGCAAGAAAAAAAAAGCTGCTAGCAGCTTTTTTTTTTGCGTGGCTAGAAGTGCTGGATTCAGCAAAACCACAGTTGCCGCACCTGACTGTAAGTCCCATAGAGAATGAATGGGGCTTGCTGGATTTGTGCCGCAAGTCAGCCATTACGCGGCAGGTGCGATGACATCTGCTGGATCTGCCCCAAATTACTGCTGGTGTGAAAGCAGCCTTACTTTGTTTTTTCATTCATCATTTTCAATATATTGTAAAACTGACATGTCAGTTTGATGCCTGAGGTTCGTAAAAGTTTGTAGATGCTAACCATGTATAATTTTACTTTTGTCTAAGTGGTCAGAAGAAAAATTCACTTTTTGTGACATTTATTGCGACTTGTAGTGTCTTCTTTTTCAGGATTTGTGGCTGTGTGATGGCTTATATTTTTGCGGCTGGAGCTGACTTTTTAATGATACCATTTTTGGGTAGATATGATTTAAATGGAAAAATGGCGTGCAAACAGACTTATTTCACAGCGGAGGTGCAGAAAGACAGGATTCTGGGATCCCACAGTCAATAGTATAAAGTAACAAAATCGCACACTCCTTGGGTTTCTGTGCTTGCTAGTTTTATTCAAGTGAAAAGGTGGTACAGAGAAGCAACATACAAGTGGGCAACGTTCTTTTTCAAGCCCGTTGCTATGAACAAAACAAAATAGAGTATCATCAGAAAAAATGATCCAATATACAGTGTAGTAGGGCGGGGATATGGGGTGGGAGCCCCCTGTCCCCTCAACAGAGAATATATATAAAAACTTACAAGGCTACTGAGAACACCATCTAGAGGTAGAAGCCCCTTTAAGTATGTCATTATGTTCAGCAGTGAGAGTCAAGGGAGAGAAACATTGTCTGTTGATTTTTTGAGAGGAAGTTGTAGCAAAGTTGGATAGAGTATATCTTATAGTATATAAAAAAAGTAGTCTATGGATACCCCACCTTTCCGTCTCTGTAGTATGGTGTAGTCCTAGTGGGAAGTTAGTCAAGTGCCTGCCAGGCAGCTGATTGTCTCAACCTGTATGTATAAGTGATACGTTGTTATTGCCCAATACATAGGCGATGCCTATGTATATATAGAACCAGTCAGTCCGTTCTGTTACCTTGCATATATTTCAATGTGTTCCAGGTTGCACGGACTGGTGATGTATGTCACCTGTGGAAAGAGTAGGCAGGCTAAGAATTTGCCCCCCGTTATGGATTTCCTTGTTTGCGGCGGTGTGCGCCTGGCTTCACATGTCCCTGTGTTTTCTAGCCGCATCCCGGAAATCTCGGCAGACGCCCGCGCATGCGTAGTGCAGCGGGGCGCTGGCCGCTTCCGCGATTGCGCAGTGTGGTGTTGTGACGTCATGATCACGTGAAGGGTGAGTCATGTGATGGTTTGTTTACTACCTACGAAGTAGGAGTTCCATGTTTATTGCGCTGTAGTTTATTTATGGATATATAGGCTGTATCTAGGATTTAGTGTATAGGCCAGGTGTGTGCCACAGATGTAGTATTGGGCAGGTAGTCTATGTGACCCCTCTGTGGTTATGTTTACTTCCGGGATGCGGCTAGAAAACACAGGGACATGTGAGGCCAGGCGCACACCGTGCTGTTTGATTTCAAGTTTGAAAGCTGACCAGTGGGAGCATTTGTGGGAGGGTCCTTTGTGTCAACACACTTCACCTTAACAAACTGGACCAATCACAGGAGACTGAATGATGAGAGCAGTAACATTTGGATTCACTTGAGTGCAGATACAATTGACGGTGCCCGCTCAATATGTGAGCGAAAGGGAGGGTAAATGTGCATATATATGTCAAAAAGTATTTTCAATCAAAAACAATATTCAAAATTCTAGATTCATTAGGATGGTTTTCAGTGATGTTTAAGCTCACGAGAGCATTCTCTTCCCCGAGCAGCACAGTGGCGCTGCAGGTAATCTAGGATTAACGGTGACATTGGGGATGTCTTGATGCCTGCACACAGGATCGAATACACTGACCAGCAAATATGAATTAACGGGTAAAAACCAAAGGAAGTGTAATGGATAAATAGATAGGAAGTGGTAAATGACATGTGCCACTAATCATCAGACAAAGATAGAATGTTATAATTTTTCCACTACACTCCTATTCACCATGGAAGTGTAAGGGATAATCTAATGTATAAGAGGACACGAATATGTAAATGAACATTATTTTTTAAGAGTTTGTAATATTTTAATTGAAAGATTGTGATTTTACTGCTTGGTTTTATAGAGGGAGATATGTTTAATTGATGTGTATTGTTTTATATTGATGTGTTTTGTACATTTATGTGGTGATGGACATTTGTGATTAAGATTGGGAAGGAGAAAAAAAAAAAAAGAATGAGGTTCCAGACCTCATTTCCTGCCAAGGGCTTTATTTACATGCTTGATACATGGTGGCTGTGTAATTCTTTTTTTTTTGGTAAATCAGAATTTTTATTTTCAACAAAAACATATAACTTCGGTACAATGTTATGGCATATGACATTAGATACAAAAAATATCTTATGGCATTCAAACCTGTAGATCCCATGACATAGCTGATGAATCGTTAACAGAGAAACATATGAATATATGAAAATTAAAGAAAATCTGGGTAAGGGAGCAGTATTCACAATAACAATTCTGTATAAGCTCATGAACAAGATTGTTCCCTGGCTCCTCTTTTAATAATAACTGCAGTTGGTATGGGTGTCTATCCAGTATCTAGGTTTGCTATCAAAAACTAATAACATACATAGTAGTAAAAATTAAAGTAAAGTAAAGGCTACGTTTATGAGCTTTAGCAAATGGAAAAAAGAGAGAAAGAGGGGTTGGAAAAAGGGAAAAAGGGTGGGGAGAGAAGGGGAAATGGTCGTGTAGGTCCCTCATACCATTACAGATAATGTTCTGCGTTAGAATATTACTAAAAGGTCCGGTTCGCATAAACTCAGAGGGATTCAGATAACCATGACCGCAAGCCTGCAGTCTCCCTAAACATTATCCATGGGGCCCAAATATTACAGTGTCTTTCCATTGAGTCTGGGTCCAGTACCGAAAAGGTCATCAATTCCTCCAACCTGCAGATCCGGTTTAGTTCTGCTACCAATTCCTGACGTGCCGGGATGATGGGGCTCTTCCAGTGTCTCGTGATCAAGTGTCTTGCCGCTGTAAGACAATGTCTCAACATACTTCTTTTAAATTTAGACATGGACATATGCGAGAAGTTCAGTAAGGCTACTTCAGGGTGAACGGCTCCCCCTCCGGCTCTATTCTCCGATATAAGTCCCCTACCCCTTTCCAGAAGGCTGCTATAAGTGGACAACTCCACCAGATATGTAAATAGGTTCCTTCTGCTCCACATTCTCTCCAACATAAGGTTGAAGCTGATGGGTAAATTCTACTGAGGTCTACCGGGCACCTGTACCACCTTGCCACCACCCTATAGTTCCGATCTTGCGCATCCGCTGAATGAGATGCCCTACTGGAGAATAGATATATATGTTCCCACTCTTCCAGACTAAGTGTCTTATCTAAATCCGTTCCCACCTGCGAACAAAAGAGGGGGTCTCCGGGGTGGTCTCCGGGGGGACAGAGGACCATTTATACAAGACAGAGATTGCGTGCTCTGGGGGTTCACCTTTCTTGCATCTTTGTTCAAAGACCGTTAATGGACGAGATATCTGGGTCTGATTGAGGGATTTGACATAGCTTGCTAGTCTGGCGTGCAACAGCCAAGAATCAGGTGGGATATCTACCTCCCGAAACAAGTCAGGAAGAGCTTTTATGCCGGTAGGGGTTATATAGTCTGATATGGTGGGGTGGGAAGTCTTCGGAATACCCAAATAAGATTCTCTGCCCGGCTCCACTGGAAATCGAGGATTCCCGTAGATGGGGGTCAGGGGGCCCGGAACTGAGGTGATCTTTAGGTGGGGATTCCGATGACATAGAAAGGATTGAAGTTGGGAAGATATAAACGGCACTTCCCGAGTACCATCCATCTTACCTCCCCATAAGGCAGTCAGGGGTGGGTCCACCGTGTGTAGTGACTCCGCATCCACCCATCTTTTCCTGTTCTTGGAGCTAAACATGGCTATGATACAACTTCCCAGGCTGGCTGAGTGGTATGTTCGGAAGTCTGGCAAACCCAATCCCCCCCTGTCTATAGAATTGCATAAGGTGCGGTATGAAATTCTAGGGTGGTTATGGGACCAGATGAATTTTAGCAATTGAGATTTGAGTCTAGAAAAGAATGAGGCTGGGAGCATAATGGGAATTGTTTGAAAATAGTACAATATTCTTGGGAGGAGGTTCATACCCACCGCATGTATTCTGCCCAGCCAAGAAATATTTAGCTTCGCCCATTTGGCCAAATCCCTCTCCACTCGGTTCAACAAAGGAAGAAAATTAGTTTTATACAGATCTATTGTCTTGCGGGGCAGTTGGATGCCCAGATAAGATATGGAATCTTCAGACCATTTAAAGGAGTAGTCTTCTCTTAGCAATCGGGATACCACCCTGGGGAGAGAGACATCCAGCAGCACTGACTTGGATAAATTGATCTTTAGGTTACTAAGGGCGCCATATTTCTTTAATTCAGAGAGTATATTTGGGATGCTAATCAATGGATTGGTGATGTATAGGAGGAGATCATCAGCAAATAAAGCTAGTTTATGCTCTTTCACTCCCCCTCCCAAGCCCCGGATAGATGGGTTGCCCCGGAGCGAAGAGGCCAGAGGTTCCATGCATAAGATATATAGAAAGGGGGACAACGGACATCCCTGGCGTGTTCCGTTGCTAATGGCGAATAGTTCAGACAGGGAGCCGTTGATCCGGATTCGGGCAGTTGGGCCCGCATATAGAGCTAAGATGCTATGTATTGTCGAGGCTGACAATCCCAGATATTTTAGGGTTTCTTGCATAAACACCCAGTGCACCCTGTCGAAGGCTTTTTCAGCATCAAGGGACAGGATGCACATGGGTGTTCCGCGCCTCCTTGCCCCATCCACAAGGGCTAATGTTCGGATGGTGTTGTCTCTAGCCTCCCGCCCCGGGACAAAACCAACTTGATCGGGATGCACTACATCTGGAAGATAGATTTTTAATCTGTTGGCTATTAATTTGGAATATATTTTTATGTCAATATTGATAAGAGAGATGGGACGGTAACTTCCATATAGCGAGGCATCCTTGCCCGGTTTGGGTAAGACTACAATATGAGCCATCAATGCCTGGGGAGGAAAGGAGCCCCCCCCGCCACCGCGTTACACATACCTAATAAACTAGGGCACAACATCTTTTGGAAAAGCTTATAGAAACTGACCGAGAAGCCATCTGGACCAGGGCACTTTCCAGAAGTTAAAGATGTTATGCAATCTTCCAATTCTGAAGTAGAGAATTCCCTGTTCAGGGCGTCTGTAACTGAGGGCGACAGGGTAGGAAACCCACTCCCCCCCAGGTAGGTATTAATTTTAGATTCTAAGTGGGGTATGGGCAAATCATGGTAATGACCTTTCAAGTTATACAAGTCAGTGTAAAACTGTCGGAATCCGGATAAGATGTCCTTAGTCGTGTGGATCACCTTTCCGTCTGAGCCCCTCATGTGCAGAATATTAGGTCGAGTCTCTCTACGATGGAGAGCTCTATCTAATAGTCGACCCTTTTTATTTCCCAGGTAGAAAAATTTTGAGTTAAGCTTATTCATGAACGTTCTATCCCTGTCGTCTAGAATGGAGAGGAGTTTATGCCTAGCCGTGGAGAGCGCTGAGAAAGTATCTGGGGATGCGGACCTCTTATGTCTAGATTCCAGAGTCGAGATTTGCCGGAGGAGCGAGGCTACCTCTAGAGCTCGAGCTCTCTTGATACGAGTGCCATGAGAGATAAATATCCCCCTTAGGACGCATTTAAGAGCTTCCCATTTGATGGGATCAGGTGTAGAGTCGGCTTCATGATTTGATGCAAATTCAGATATAGCCTTTTCCACATCTGATTTACAAATGGGGTCCCTCAATAAATTATCATTCAGGCGCCATGAGAATTCTTTGGGAATATCAGGGTCTAACCCCAAAGACAGGTATATTGGGGCGTGATCTGAGATCAAGATGTTACCTATCTCTGTCCGCAGGCGGAAATTCAGGAAAGAGTGAGACACATAGAATCTATCTATCCTAGAGTAATTAGAGTGAACAGAGGAGAAGTAGGTATAATCTCTTCCATCTGGATTGAGTATACGCCAGGCATCCACTAGGGATATTGCCTCCCACTGTCTATTCAGGTGGCGCAAGGATGGCACAGGTCGGCTGGACTTACCCAGTGAGACATCCATCACAGAATCAGCCGGATAGTTGAGGTCCCCCCCTAGGATAATTGGTGTTGTGCCTGCGAAGTCTTGCAGGAGTGTTCTTATTTCACCCCAAACTGCCGCATAGCCCTGTTGGGAAAATATACATTAGCAAAAACATACTGTCTTGTGGAAAAAGACACCATAAGAAATATAAATCTGCCCTCTGGATCGATATGCTGTTTAAGGATCGTTGGGCTAAATGATTTATGAAACCCAATTGAGACTCCCTTGGATTTCGACTCAGGATTAGGGCAGTGATACCACTGGGGGTATAGGGGAGATTCACATTTAGGGATGGAATCATGTCTAAAGTGGGTTTCCTGAAGCATTAAGACCTGTGCACGTTTCTTATGGGCCATATATAAGACCTGGCGACGTTTAGTGGGCACATTTAAACCACGTACATTGAAAGAGCAAAAGATGAGGTCAGTCATTCTCAACTAGTAATGTAACATTCGACTGCGAACTTGAACCATCTCGACCAGGGGGAGAGGGAAAACAGAGGGAAAGGGAAAGGAAGTAGATAGGAGAGAGGGAGAACAAAAGAAGAGAAAATGGCATACAGTATACACTTATGACCATTACAGTTTGTGTGCAACCGTGGACAGTAAGCATACCGTCCAACACTCGTGGGGAACTGTGGAAGCCAGGAGGTAGCCACTCCGACTCCCAAAGACTCCCAGTAACATGGCATCTAGAATAATGACCTACACCGCCGGTCATAGAAATTTGTGGGAGAAACATCAATCCCACATGGTATTTAAAGGAAAGAGGTTAGAATATTTGCTTGGGTAGGGGGGGGGGGGGGAGGGGGGAAAATAAGAAATCCCCAACAGGAACCATAACCGTCTTCTTCAGCTTTTTCAATCTTTAGAAGTCCTTCAAAGACCTCCAGTCTGGCGGGAACCAGGAGACCCCGTGTCTCGTAATCATGTGTTCAGGCCCGATGAATTTCTGCTACGGCGTCTCTCCTGCCATCTCGCTGGGGGTGATGGTAAATGGCGGATTTCAGGCCACTCTGGTAGATCAACATGAGGTAAATCAAAGGCATTCAGCAGAGCGTCCAGATCTCCGAGCCTGCGAAATGTCGCAGACCTGCCATCTTTATGGGCCACCAGCTGGAAAGGGAAGCCCCATCTATAGTTTATATAATTCGCTTTAAGAAGAGACAACAGGGGTCTTAGGCCTCGTCTTTGCTGTAGGGTGCGTCTGGCCAAGTCAGAGAATATAGTGATCTCAGTCTCCATAAACTGAATAGGGCCCCGCTGCCTTGCCTCCATCATGATGGCCTCTTTGACCGTGTAATAGTGTACACGGCAGATCACATCTCTGGGTCTAAGGTCTCCAGATGGCTTCGGAGCCAGGGCTCTGTGGACCCTGTCCATAATTATCTCAGAGTCCAGGGGATTGCCCAGTATGGTATTAAACAAGTCCTGCACTGCCCCTTATGCGGACATTGTTTCTCCTATTGCGGTTTTCAATGTCCTCTTGGCTATACATGAAATCCTCCATCATATCTGAGTGCAGCTGCAGCATTTCTCTGTGAGCCTGTAGCTCATTCAATATGGATTCCTGCACACTCTCAACATCCTCCACTCTTGCAGTGAATTCTGCTTTCAGGGACTGTAGTTCCCTTCTATAGGTGCCCTCCATCCTGCTGGCCAGCCTGTCTAGGTCTTTTTTGGTAGGGAGAAGTTTAAGTATTCTACTTATCTCAGGAGATGGGAGGTTTGCGATGTCCTCCATGTGCGCGGTCTCCTCCTCAGAGTCCTGCTGCAGTGGAGCAAAGCGGCTGCCCTGTTCTCTTCTTTCCCGCGCTCCTTGTCCTCGGGGTTGAGAGGACGCCGCCATCTTAGGTCCGCTGTGCTCCCTGGTGGGAGTTTGAGATGAGCGCAGAAAGCGGACTATGGAGCCGCCAGAACCCTGGGAAGAGGCACCGGAGCTTCCCTGCGATCTCCCCGACTTGCCCATAGACTGCAGTCCGGCGGTGAGGAGGTGGAAATAGCTGTACTGGTTGCTTCAGGAGCGGAGCGGAGCGGCTCACATCAGCGTCCTACCAATGCATCGGCAAGCCACGCCCCCCGGCTGTGTAATTCTTAAAGCGAACCTGTCACCCCCTCCAGGCATCTAAAGATAACATAGCCACCTTCTGCAGCACTTAAGGGCCTGTCACACGTGTCAATGTCGTCAGCGATCTGATCGCTGACGACATTGACGGCTGATTGCTGGTGAGCTGTCACACAGACAGACTCACCAGCGATCAATTGACCAGAAACATCGTGGAAACGATTTAAATATTGTTTCCACGATGTCTTGCTCCCGCTGCCAGCCTGCTGGAAGCGGGAGCAGGCTGGTCTCCAAGGTAAACTGCGGGTATCTAGGCAGCGACCTTAGTTACCCGCTGTGTACCTTAGATACCAGCCGGTGAGCGGAGGAGGCTGGTAACTAAGGTACACGTCGGGTATCTAGGCAGCGCGCGCTGCCTAGATACCCGCAGTTTACCTTAGTTACCAGCTCCCAGCGCTTGTGAGAGGCGCTGGGAGCTGGAATATCGCTACTCCCGGTGTCACATGCAGCGATGCTGCGTGTCCACCGGGCGACAATCGCCAGGTTTTAGGACAGATTCTAAAACCTGGCGATCATCAACCAGCGATTTATCGCTGGTTGATTCACTATGTCACACTCATCAATATCGCTGCAACGTCACGTGCAGCCGAGATCGTGCAGGCGATATTGATGCGTGTGACAGGCCCGTAAGGCTGCATTCTGACAAGGTGTCTATAGCATTTATGCTCCCTTGATTCACTGAAATAAAGACTTTTATAAGATCTGTTTCAAACCTGACCCAAGACCGGGAGGCGGGTTTTCAAGTGTCTATCTCCTTCCTCTGTGGTGTCAGTCATCCCTCTCTGCTCTCTGTGCACCGCCTCCAGGGCCATCTCCCTGCATTACAGAGCTTTGTCAGCTCTGCTACAACATAGAGCTGCTGTTATAGGAGACCCCACAGTAGTAAATCTAGCAGGAGGATACTGCCTGCTACATAGCAGCCCTTGAGCTGAGCAGTTTTCATTTTCAGGTTCTTGCACCCAGCAGCATTGCTCCGTCCTCAGCCCCTGATCTAAAGCACAAACTCAACTCTGCTGCACTGCTGACAGCTCAGCTCAAGGGCTGCTACGTAGCAGGCAGTGCTTTCTCTGCTCAGGGTCCTCCTGCTAGATTTACTACTGTGGGGTCTCCTATAACAGCAGATCTGTGTTGTAGCAGAGCTGACAAAGCTCTGTAATGCAGGGAGATGGCCCTGGAGGCGGTGCACTGAGAGCAGAGAGGAATGACTGACACCACAGAGGAGGGAGACAGGCACTTGAAAACCCGCCTCCCGGTCTTGGATCTGGTTTGAAACAGATTTTATATAAGTCTTTATTTCAGTGAATCAAGGGAGCATAAATGCTATAGACACCTTGTCAGACTGCAGCCTTAGTGCTGCAGAAGGTGGCTATGGTATTTTTAGATGTCTGGAGGGGGTGACAGGTTCGCTTTAAACTCTTGAGTAAGTGTACAGTGGGTACACGAAACACGTCGAGTCTGTGGAGGAATAAAGATCGTTGTCTTAAGATTCGAGGTCCTTGGAGTGATTTTCTTGGCCAAATCTTCGAACAGCGCAATCTACAAGCCGAATTCCTACATCAACGCATATGATTTATACAACTCTTCTGGCTGATTGCTGCGTTCGACAGGATCCAATTGTCTGGTTTAATAGTGGTTGTGTCACACACAACCCGACCAGGTGAGTGCAACCATACTTATAATTGACTGATTATATCGGATATGACCCTATTGTGCGCTTCCTCTCCATATATTATAGTTCTGTCTGAAATTCTCCAGCATTTCAGCAAAAATATATTTTTAATTTCCGGCCGGGGACCAAAACTAGAGACTAGACCAGTCCAGCGATACCGTTGGCCAGCTTCTAACAGCGCCAGTCTAAGTGGTTGATAGTTCTTTTACTATGGATCTTTAAAATATATTTTCTGTGAAACGATTCTGGTACACTTCTGCAGTAATGCAGCCAAATTCTGATTCATCCTTCTCACGGTTTTGGCAGCACGGG
Source organism: Allobates femoralis (assembly GCA_033576535.1). Classification (NCBI taxonomy): domain Eukaryota; kingdom Metazoa; phylum Chordata; class Amphibia; order Anura; family Aromobatidae; genus Allobates; species Allobates femoralis. The sequence continues at coordinate 133,205,455 of JARQOC010000005.1, forward strand.
TGACTAGGTTCCCAGCTGTTGGAGATAATCTATTTGTATTATTAATTTGCATCTGTTTTGTATACATTGCACAGATCTTTTAGAATTGACTATAATTTATATGCAAGGATATTGCATTGTTTTCATTGTATACAGACTGCCTTTAAATTAGGCTTGAGCTCCCCACAACTTGCAGACGCTGGCCTTGATGCACTAGAAGATTGGTCATCTCGAATTCCACCAGATACAATGGAGCTATACTACAAGGACATTCTGCCATCTCTAGATGGTTACCTGACAAACACATCATCCAAAGGTATAACATTATTTTCATTGCACCTTATATTTGTAATTTATTTTGAACACCTCTCATCTTGCTAAAACTTGTGCGTCTTCTAGTCCGCAGTCAGTAATGTCTGCAGTGCCAGACCTCACCTGTCTGTTTCATTAAATCATCGGCCAGAGTATTCATAAGCGCTGTGCTCCTATCCCTGAGATAACTCAACAGCTGTATAGTTATCTCTCGATATCTGTAATTAATACTAAGCAGGAGAGACTGACCTGAGCTTTCTAGCAGGTTAGGGAAAGCTTGTGTCCACATGAGGGTTAATAGAATGGATCTTTAGTGCACAGGCTGAAGACAAATAACTGTCACATGTAACTTGTTGATATACACTTAACAGAAAAGTCTCTCCCAGACAAAAGCCAATCTCCAGCATTTCCACTTGTTACTCTGGCTCTGTACTATATATATGATACATACAAGTGCATCTCAAGAAATTAGAATAACATCAAAAAGTTAATTTCAGTTACTCAATATATAAAGTGAAAGGCATATACTATATAGAGTTATTACAGAGTGACCTTTTTCAATTGTTTTTGTGTTAATGTTGATTATTATGGCTTAAAGCAAATGAAAACGCAAACTTCATTATCTCAGAAAATTTGAATAATCAACACAAAACACCCTCAAAGGCTTACTAAGCATTTGAAAAGATCCCTTAGTCTGGTTCAGTAGGCTACACAATGGGGAAGTCTGCTGACTTGACAGATCTCCAGAAGGCAGTCATTGACACACTCCGCAAGAAGGGTAAGCCACAAAAGGTCATTGCTAAGGAAGCCGGCTGTTCTCAGAGTGCAGTATCCAAGCATATTAATGGAAAATTGAGTGGAAGGAAAAAGTGTGGTAGAAAAAGGTGCACAAGCAACCGGAATAACTGCAGCCTTGATAGGATTGTTAAAGGCCCCGTTACACATTTCAATGTCCTAGCAATCCCACCTGGCTGGCATCACTGGATTGTCGTGAATTGATCGATGGTGAGCTTTCACATAGGCAGACTTACCAGCGATCAGGACCAGCGAGAACGCTGGTAAACAGCGGGTAACTAAGCAGAGCATGGCGCTTAGTTACCCGCAGTTTACCATGGTTACCAGCTCCCAGCTTGCTGTGCGGCGCTGGGAGCTCGTCCATCGTTAGTCTCCCGCTGTCACACGTGCCGATGCTGGTGGCCCAGCGGGAGACCAATGACAGATTTATGATCCAGGTCATAAATCTACGATCAACGACTGATTGTTGATACGTGTCGCACACAACGATATCATTTCGACATCGCCGCAATGTCACCAAACCGGTGACATTGCAAAGATATCGTTCACGATATTGTAGTGTGTAACTGGGCCTTAAGAAAAGGCCATTCAAATATTTTGGGGAGATTCACAAGGAGTGGACTGCTGCTGGAGACAGTGCTTCAAGAGCCACCACACACCGATGTATCCAGGACATGGGCTACAACTGTCACATTCCTTGTGTCAAGCCACTCATGACCAATAGACAACGCAAGAAGCATCTTGCCTGGGCCAAGGAGAAAAAGAATTGGACTGTTGCTCAGTGGTCCAAGGTGTTGTTTTCTGATCAAAGTAAGTTTTGCATTTTATTTGGGAATCAAGGTCCCAGAGTCTGAAAGAAGAGTGGAGAGGCCACAATCCAAGCTACTTGAGGTTTAGTGTGAAGTTTCCACAATCAGTGATGGTTTGGGGTACCATGTCATCTGCTGGTGTAGGTCCACTGTGTTTTATCAAGACCAAAGTCAGCACTGCCAACTACCAGGAAATTTTAGAGCACTCCATGCTTCCCTCTGCCAACAAGCTTTTTGGAGTTGGAGATTTCATTTCCAGCAGGACTTGGCACCTGTCCACGCTGCCAAAAGTACCAATACCTGGTTTACTAACCACAGTATGACGGTGCTTGTTTGGCCAGCAAACTCGCCTGACCTAAATCCTATAGAGAATACTAAACTGTGGAAATACTAAAGTGTGGAAATGTTATGATCCAGTACCTCCAAAATAAAAGACTATCTTCATTAAGTAAATATCGGCATATTGAACAAAAATCCATAGTGCAAAATTAAGATACTACTAAGAACTACTTTTGGTGCCAAATCCAAGCTGAGTGTCCTGATTAAATTGCTTCTAATCCTCATTGACCTGAAAAGTTACCATATCCTAGCTTGTTTAAAATGCCTATATATCCTGTTGTTACACAGACCCTCTTCACGATATGCACACCACATATATATATATATATATATATATATATATATATATATATATATTTAGATAGATATGTATACCATTTGTATATAACATAATATCTTGGCAAACGATGGACACATAATCAATTAGCTTTTTTAATTTTACTTTCTTCATTTGGACTATTTCAGAGAAGTCTCTGAACGCTCTTGATGTAGATCGTCTTTCTCGTGCATCACAAAAAGGTTTCAATAAATATCTTATTAAGCAAATTCAGAGAACAAAAGCACTCTCTGTGGTAAGTCATTTCATGTTTTATGGTTTTTAATGATGATTTTAGTTTTTTCTAAATAAGCAGTATAGTATTAGCTTGCACAGAAAGTTGAATAATCTGATACCTTGGTATCTGCGAGCCGTAAACTTACTATAGGGAAATCCACGTGTAATATAAGGTGTAGATGTTTCAGAGTCTCCCTTCAGACCTTTTTTCGATACTTATTCATGCCTTTGTATGTAAAATTGATCCTCACTGCATGTGTGACTTCATGCTCCATACTTAAGGCCCTGTCACACATAAAGAGATCGCTAACGAGATCGCTATTGGGATCGCTGTTGTGTCACGAAATCCGTGATGCAACAGCGATGTCGTTCTGTGTGACACGCACCAACGATCTGGCCTCTGCGGTGAGATCGTTGATCGTTACACACTGCTCTGGGTCATTCCTGTGTCTTTGTGCTCCCGCTGGGAACGCTACATCACTGTGTTTGACAGGGATAATGAGCAACGATCTCAATGCTGTGCTATGGAGAGAAAATTCACAGTGACCTCGGTATAATTCTGGATCGCTAGGGCTTCATTTTTCACTTCGCTGATAAGATGCCTGTTTGACATCTTACCAGCGATGTGTAAACAACGCACCAACAATCTCTGCACATTGTTATCGGGATCCCTGATGCGTCGTTATGTGAGACTGGGCCTTTAGGCTATAATAATAATCTTTATTTATATAGTGCCAACATATTCCACAGCGCTTCACAATTCACATTGCGTTTTTGCTGTGCGTTACAATGGATCCCTTGTACAGCAGCACAAACGTAATGTAACGGATCCTTTAACGCATCCATAGACTTGAATTCAACAAACGCATATGTTGACAGTACTGTATATCATATATGTATGAATACATGTACTGTGTATGCGTGTGGGGGGTGTATATACAGCTAATATGATTTATTTTTATTGTTTTTTTTAGAAAGATGAATCCTCTTTGGCAGCAGTAAGGAGTAGAGTTGTAAGATTACTTGGAAGTCTGGGGGGACAGATTAATCGCAGCCTCGTAACAGGTAAGTTTTTCCTTTTTAATTAAAAATTTTTTCGGTATGCCAATGTTAACCAACCTCTAACTCCCACTGCTCCAATCCCTGTCAATCTCTGTTTTAATTTGGGCAACTAATCATAATCATAACACTTGCAAGAGACAATTTTACTCCTGGAACTGAACGTCTGAGGAAAAAAAAAGTGTAATGTCATCAAGGGCTGTGGAGTCGGTAAGCCAAACCACAGACACCGACTCCGATACCTCAATTTCTCGGACTTTGACTTAAGTCCGACTCCCTCATACATGGCTCATGTTTAGGTGATACATTTATTGCAGTACAATGGTAACATCAGGCTTTTAAACATTATTATGATACAATAATCAAGCTATTTAGATAGAACATAATTCATAATAAAAAATATTCAGCACATACTGCGTTGAACTACTGTATCCAATTTATGATATATTTTAGGAGTTGTAGTTGGTCCATTTTATACCGACTCCGACTCCATGACTTTTACTCTAACTCTACAGCGCTGGTGTCGTCAGAGATTTGTATATTTATTGTTCTGGAAGCAGAGCTGTGTGTGTGCAGAACTGTTGTCTATGTTTACATTGCAGACATATACACAACTTAATGTGGATGCTGTAGAGATGAGTGTTTCTATGCAGCATGTTCTTTAGACACTCAAACCGGGGCTTACTGTCCCTAGTCTCACTCGAAGTACAAAAATGTGTGATATTACTCTTTCGTTTATTACAAAGTCAGGGAAGTTTGTAGTAGTAAACACTTATATATTCCCACATTTTGTTTTACTTCAAGAAATTTTTATTGCATATTTCTCCTTCGCCTCATTGGGGGACACAGAACCATGGGTGTTATGCTGCTGTCCACTAGGAGGCGACACTAGGAAGAATCTGCAAAAGAGTTAAGTGGCTCCTCCTCTGCAGTATACACTGCCTTAACCAGTTTTTGCTTAGTGTCGTTAGGAGGAGCACTTAGATTTTATTTTTCTTAAAATGTTTTACTTTTTGATTTTTTCTTTAAACATGAAGAAAAGTGGGTCTCTGGTGAGACTCCCGGCATGCTCCTTCCTCGGTCCCCCACTTTTAGGGGTGCCTGGTTTAAGTTGAGAGGTCGCACCACATGCTGCTCCCTCCTCGGCATCCCACTGTTGGGGTGCTGGGTTGACGTCGAGACGATGGTCCTCCCTCCCCGGGTCCCCACTGTTGGGGTCTCTGGTTGAGGTCGAGGCGGAACAGGAGCCCTCGGGATGTGGACAGCAGCAACAGGAGGTACCACAGTCGGGGCACTAACACAGCAGCGGCCCCAGCGGGGAGAAAGCTGCTCAGGCACAGCAGCCGGCAGCACGCACGGCTGCAGCAGCCCCAGGACACACAGCAACACTGATGGGGCCGGGGAGGTTACATGGGGGACAGCGCTGCATGTGCCTCTGCAGCACAAGCAAGGTGGCTGTGTTACAGGGTCCCAAGGACTAGGGGTACCCTCCGGAGGGCCATCCATGACACCTAATAGCGATTCAGGACAGTTGGTGGGGTCCGGTGGTGTTTCCGGGTCCGCGCCAGCCTGGAGCAGTTTTCAGCCACAATTTTTACTTTAGGCAGCGGCTTCGGACTAGGCCGAAGCTGCCGCCTCTGTCCCTGGCCTGCCCCCCGGATGACGCGAATGACGCGGCCAGCATCATACAGGGGGCAGAACTGAGCCTACTGCACGCAGTGTAAGATGTGGCATTCTATTGTGCAACTAGCTCCGCCCCTCGCCTTCCGCCCTCATTCTGCCGCACCCAGTCCTCTTCCTGCGGCCATTATAGACTGCAGCTGTATATACCACAAGACTAGGAACACCAGCAGTCTCTGGGGGGGATAGGACACTGCACATCTAAAGGGAACACGCCAGAAGGCTGGGTAAGGCGCAAACAGTGGTTTTCCCCTCTGCGGTGGCCCTTTGTCTCTAAGCCAGCCTGTATTGGGTTAATTATGCCAGGCTCCAGAAATAAGAGGACCAGGGCGTATAGCTCTTATTATGTCTCATGCACAGCTTGCAGGGCCTCGCTCCCCAGCAGATGCACGTCCCCGCACTGCCAGGACTGCACTCAAGCCAGTGAGTCAGAGTCCCCAATAGCGACGGCGAATACAGATGCGCCTGTTACTGTTCCGGAATGGGCCATTGTGAGGTCCCAAACATTGTCACAATCTGTCGCAGTCCATAGACAAGCTGTCCTCCACATTGCTCCAGGCTCTGCAGGGTCATTCCGCTTCCATGCCAGCTGCATCACCAGTGCAGCAAGATAGTCGCGTGGTCCAGGGCTCAGCTGACCTAGGTCTGTCCACGGCCAGAACTGGGTGCAATCGAACGCATAGGTCGCAATCCCCAGCGTCCTTTCACAGTTTCAGGTCATCCCCAAGCAAGGACAGGCACAGTGACCCTCAGGGCTCTGAGGCCATCTGTGATTCAGATTCAGAGCTGGATCAAGAGATGTCTATAAATCTGAACTATCCAGACACCGCAGCATTGGTGGAGGATGTAAGTACGTCCATCAATTAGGTGTTGGATATAGCTGATCCAACCCCGGATGCTCCGGAGCATAAAATATCCTTTCAAAGGTCCAGAAAACCGCATAAATGTTTTTCTGATCATCCTGAATTCGAAGCAATTATCCAAAAACATCGCTTATATCCTGAAAACAAATTTGGCAACCGCAAATCACTGGAAGCACATTACTTGTTTTACAGGAGGTCACCAAAAATGGGCTGACACACCTGAAGTAGATCCCCCCCAGTTTCTAGGCTGGCAGCACAGACGCTGCTGTCACTGCCGGACAGTTCATCCATCAAGGAAGCAACAGATCGCCAGGTAGAACAGATGGCCCGTTCCATTTTTGAGGCATCAGGATCATCTTTAGCACCGGCATTCGCTTCAGACTGGGCAGCCAAGGCCATCATGACTTGGGCGACCCAATTACATACCACCCTCCGATCAACAGATGTTGAGCTACCAGATTAGGTGCTACAAATATCGGTTGTGAGAAATTATATGATGCATGCGGCTCTGTACTCCACAAATTGTGCACCGATAGCAGCTTCGAACACTATCATAATCAGGTGTGCACTTTGGTTACGAGAATGGAAAGCTGATGCAGTCTCCAAAAAGTCCCTCTCACATCTGCCGTATGTCAGTGGACGGCTGTTCGGGGAGAAATTGGATACACTGATGTAGAATGCCATAGGGGGTAAGAGCACGTCTCTTCCCCAACAAAAATCAAAACGTAGTTTTAATCGACGTCAGAAAATACAATTTCGGTCCTTTTGAAATTCGACCGGCTGGTCCGCGTCGCGACCGCAGCAGCCACGGAGCCGCTTGCCGCATAGAGACATGTCACGCTCAAACCAGCGATTGGACAAAGTCTGGCAGTCAAGGTCGTGTCAGGCAAAACTTAAGGGGTTTAAGCCCAATAGGTCCGCCTCAGCATGACTCTTTAGTCTCGGACGATGCCTCACGGGTAGGCGGAAGACTTTTGCGCTTTCAGCGAATTTGGCTGCCTATTATAGAAGACAAGTGGGTTAAGGAACTAGTATCTTCGGGCTACAAGATAGTTTACATTCCTACCGCCAAATCACTTTTTTCTCTCGGTGCCACCACAAGCACCAGCCAAGTTCCGCGCATTTTTTCAGGCGGTCGACTCGCTGTTACGAACAGAAGTCATTGCACCGGTTCCATCGGGCGAATGGTTTCAAGGATTCTACTCCAATCTGTTCATAGTCCCCAAAAACGGAGGCAGGGTAAGACCCGTACTGGACCTGAACAAATTTGTTTGCATACGACGATTCCGCATGGAGTCTTTCCGGTCCATAATAGCATCCGTGGAATGAGAAGAGTTTCTTGCGTCCATAGACATACAGGATGCTTACCTGCATATACCAATCGCGTCCGTGCATCAAACGTTTCTGCGCTTCGCAATAGGTCAGGATCACTACCAGTTCGTGACTCTGCCCTTTGGACTTGCCACGGCTGCCAGACTGTTCACCAAAGTCATGGCGGCAGTCATGGCCGTTCTACACTCCAGGGGAGTAGATCGTCATACCTGGACGATCTACTCGTCAAAGCTCAGACATTCAAGAATTGTGTACGCAGCGTCGCCATAATGGTAGACACGCTACACACACTCGGCTGGTTAGTCAACCTACAGAAGTCATCACCGGTCCCAAGTCAATCACTAATCTTCCTGGGCATGCAGTTCAACACGGCCAAAGGGCTGGTTATACTGCCCGGGGAGAAAGCACTCCGTCAGGTGGTTCGCGACCTACTTCACCCTGCCCCTCGCTCCTTCAGGTTTACCATGAGAGTTCTGGGCAGGATGGTAGCAGCGATAGAAGCTGTACCGTTTCCACAGCTGCATCTCAGAGGTCTCCAACTGGCCATACTCAAAGCATGGGACAAGGACACCTTTTCCCTGGACAAGATGTTCCGCCTGTTGGCGGCAACCAAACGGTCACTGCATTGGTGGCTCCAGCCGGAGTCGCTGACAAGGGGGGGGGAAGTCATTTCTCCCGGAGACACAGTGGAAAATACTGACCACAGATGCAAGCCTGACAGGATGGGGCGCAGTGTACCTACATCACAGAGCACAGGGAAAGTGGTCGCCAGACGAAACAAAACTGCCGATCAACATTCTGGAGATGCGAGCCATATACCTAGCATTACAAGCGTTCCATCGATACCTGGGGGCAGGGCCGGTTTTAGGCAAAGTGGGGCCCTAGGCAAAAGGTTAAAGTGGGGCCCTAAATGCTCACATATTGCACCGTTACTCTCAGACATTTAGGTTACATGTACAAGCGCTGAATTCAGACTGGTGAATGATCGCGATCTATAATATTCAGGTCATTCAGCGCTTGTTTCCGGCCTTTTTACACAGGATGATGAAGAATGATGGGTGCAGAGCAATCACCGGTGGAGCAATCTGTCCTCTACAGGATCATGTTATCGGCAGTTCTTCTGCAGTTTGCAGCAGGCGATGTGCTGTCGAGAGCAAGGATTTTTGTTCCTCCATAAACATCCAATCACCCGATGAGGAGCCGCATTTTGCTCGTTTGTTGGGCGATTGCCGACCTGTTTACACCTTGGAACTCTGTGCTGGTGGGATTTATAAATGGGGATGTTACATACACACAACACAAGATACGTGACACAAACACTATATATTACACTATACACCGAGCACACACACAGACAAACACGTTTACACCGAGCACACACACACAGACACACACATCCATTCCCATCAATGTCTGTGCCATACAGCCCGGCTCCTCCAGGGAGAGTTGCTCTTTCTAACCTCTTATACTCTGACAAAGAGATGGGGATTGTGAACACAGGACTCCTTATAGTGATTAAAAATTACCTACAAGTGTTTAATGAAATAGGATTTACACACTGGAGAGTCAATAAGAGAAATGTTTTTATAGGATCATCTACTTAAATGTCTTCTTTAACAAAATTCTGCTATATTCTTCATATTATAACAAAAATACATTTGAATTAAGCCCCATCCTGTTGTTCTGGGGTCACTAGTGGGAATATTGATCTTAATGGAGTTGTCCAGAATTCTATAAACATGACTGATTTCTTTCAAAAACAGCGCCACCCCTGTCTACAGGTTGTATGTGATATTGCACCTCATCTTAATTGAAGGGAATGGACCTATGCTGTAATACCGCATGCCACCTGTACACAGGGGTTGTGCTGTTTTTGAAAGAATGTAGTAAAATTTTATTAATCCTGGACATCCCCTTTAATGCCTTGTAAGTTCTGCTTGATAACTGGCTACTAATGTAGGAATTAAAGAGGTCCCCTAACTCTAATTACTCCCATCATGAACATGTGAAGATTGAAGACTGCGGGGGGCGCTCCTGCTGCTATTATGCGGCAATTACTAGGATTTTATAACTTTTACCACTGAGCGATTTTTCGTTTTTATTTTTCCCTCCGCTTCTTCCAAGAGCCAGAACTTTTTTATTTCTCCTTCCACATCACCGTACGAGGGCTTGTTTTTTGCGGGATGAGTTGTACTTTTGATTGACATCATTCATTCTACCACAATATGTACTGGAGAATGAGAAAGAAATTCCAAATGCTTTGAAATTGCAAATAAAAGTGCAAAAAAAGTGCAATTCCACAATTTTTTTTAGTTTTTTATTCCTCATGTTAACTATATGGTAAAAGTGACTTCATAAGTTGATTATCTAGGCCAGAATAAGACGATACTGAACATTTTTATTTCAATCATAAAAAAACCCAGAAATTTGTAAAAAAAAAAAAAAAAAAAAAAAAAAAAATAAAATAAATTTGCTTTATTCGCCATTTTCCGAGACCCATGATGATTTAATTTATGAAGATACAGAGCTATGTGAGGACTTACTTTATGTGCCCTGAGCTGACATTTTTACTGATACCATTTTGAGTCAGATACAACATTTTGATCGCCTTTTATTGCATTGTATTGTAACAACGTGGTGGCCCAAAAAAACATAATTCAGGCGGTTTTTATTTTTTTTCCGTTACGCCATTTACCAATTGGATTCATTTACTTCATATATTGATAGCTTAGATTCTTACGAACGCAGCGATACCAAATATGTGTATTTTTTTATTTTTTTTACTGTTTTATTGCTATTTTCAGTTCAGCTCCTTTGGGGGCCCCTAAGAGAGTGGGGGCCCTAGGCAACTGCCTAGTCTGCCCCCCCCTAACGCCGGCCCTGCCTGGGGGGGCTCACATCAGAATTTAAGCAGACAATGCCACAGCCGTGGCATATGTCAATCACCAAGGCGGAATCCGCAGTGTCCAGGCAATACAGGAAGTACGACACATCCTTCATTGGGCGGAATCTACCGGATTGATCCTATAAGCGCTACACATTCCAGGAGTGGACAATTGGAAAGCAGACTACCTCAGTCGCCAGGGTATAGATTCAGGAGAGTGGTCCCTGCATCCCGACGTATTTTAAACAAATTTGCCAGCGCTGGGGGAACTCAGATGTGGACCTCATGGCATTACGGCTCAACACGAAAGTCCCCGCCTTCATAGCCAGGTCGCAAGATCCACAGTTGATGGGGGTGGATGCTCTAGTGCTGGATTGGACACAGTTCCAACTGCCGTACATATTCCCGCCTCTGCCACTGATCCCCAGGGTGGTGCGGAAGATCAGACAAGAAGGGGTGCCCGTCATCCTCGTCGTGCCAGACTGGCCAAGACGTGCTTTGTACCCAGACATCGTGCAGCTCACAGCAGATGTGCTGTGGCAGCTGCCAGATCGTCCGGATCTTCTGTCTCAAGGCCTGTTCTTCCACCAGAATTCAAGAGCTCTGAATTTGACGGCGTGGCCCTTGAAACCTGGATTTTAAATAACGCGAGTTTCTTGCAGGAGGTAATTCGTACCATGATCAGAGCGCGAAAGCCTACCTCGGCTAGGATTTACTACCGCATCTGGAAAGCGTTCTTTCCCTGGTGCGCATCGCGAAATCAGGAGCCACTACCATTTTCACTACCTAGGGTACTTAGTTTTTTGCAGTCGGGCTTAGATAACAAACTGTCTCTAGGTTCACTAAAGGGCCAGGTCTCAGCTCTCTCAGTGCTGTTTCAGCAACGCCTAGCTGCGAAACCGCAGGTGAAGACATTTCTTCAAGGGGTCTCCTGGTTGATCCCCCCCCCCTATACAGAAGATTGCTGGACACGTGGGATCTCAACTTAGTGTTATCAGCATTGCAAAGACCACCGTTTGAACCCTTTGGAGAGATTGCACTCCGTCTGCTATCCCAGAAGGTGGTGTTTTCTGGTGTCAATCACATCGCTCCGCAGAGTGTCAGAACTGTCAGCATTCTCCTGCCTTTTCTGGTGTTTCACCAGGATAAAATCGTGCTACGTACGGTTTCAGTTTACCTTCCAAAGGTTGTGTCCTCTTTCCATATCAATGAGGAAATTACCTTGCCATCACTATGTCTAGCGCCGGTACATCGGATTGAAAATGCGCTGCATACGCTGGACCTCGTCAGGGCACTGTGTATATATGTGTCTAGTTTTTATATGTCCCTTTAGTATATAATAAAGTTTTTTTTTTTTTTTTTTTTTGTTTTTTTTTTATATAAACATCTACTCTATTATCTGGTGTGCACATCTCTTTAACTACTTTCTTTTCTTTTTTTTTCTTGGTTATGCATATATGTGTGTTTGCCTGTATGTGTATGTGCATGCCTGTATGTGTATGTGTGTTTGCTTGTATGTGTATGTGCATGCCTGTATGTGCATCCATGTATGTGTATGTGCATGCCTGTATGTGTTTTTGCCTGTATGTGTATTTGCATGTATGTGTATGCCTGTATGTGTATGTGCATGACTATGTGTATGTGCATGCCTGTATGTGTATGTGCATGCCTGTATATGTATGTGCATGACTGTATGTGTTTGCCTGTATGTGTATGCGTGCTTGTCTCCATGTCTTCGTGCTGCATGTGTACAGGTCTCTGTAATGTGTGCGTGCATATCTGCATATGTATAATTATATGTATTTTTTTTTTATAAAATGTGTGTATATCAGGGTCATATCTGGGGGGTGGGAAGGGGGCACTGTCTGCATATATGGAGATAATAAAGAGAGTGATTGAGCAAATATGCGAGGAGACATCATAGGGGTAGAAAAGAGGGGACTGCATGAGAGGATAGTGTGAGGGCGCAGCAAGGAAAGGACAGAATGCTGAGGTGGAGGAGTGTGATGAGGGGACATATTATAGAGACTGGGCAGTATAGGGGGACACAGTGTGAGAGGGCAGTGTGGAGAAGCATGTCCTATAAGAGGGACAGTGCGTAAATCATGTTTATACAGGGGCACCTTGTAGGGCAAATTTTTTTTTTTATTCAGGAGCATTATAATCTGTTATTTTTTAAGGCATCATGCTGGGATGTAGTGCTGAAGACTGGAGAAGATGGAAGTCTGCAGAGACAAGCTGTAAATATGAAAAGTCATCATGGTGTCTGGACAAGATGAAGAAAGAGAAAGAAAGATAATTACTCCAACCAGAGAAGATGTCACCTACCAGGTACCTGGATGTAAATGTTTTTTGTGATCCTGCCTGCATCTCATCAGTACTGAGGTTCCTGTATGATCTGCAGTCTGATGACCGATGAAAACAACTCCCTGTATCTTCTTACCATTATTAAGAACATACTGGAAGTTGTAGGTTCATGCAGTACAAATATATACAGGTCTAACCTGACATTACAATTGCTGTACTAGGTACTGATAGTAGTCCTGGTTCTCAAATTCATATACAAATAGTGGTCCTGGTGATTTAGTCATGTACTGATGTGGTTCTGATGGTTTATGTACTAATGATGGTCTTGTTGATTAATTCATATACTAATGGTGGTCCTGGTGATGTATTCAACTAGTGGTTACTACAGTGATGTATTTCTGTACTGCATTTGGGTCTTGTCATGTATTTCTGTACTAATGGGTGTTGTGATGCTCTCTTTATGTACTGTTGGTGGTTCTGATTATGGATTTCTGTACTGATGAGAGTAGTTGTACTGTGTTTCTGTACCGATGGGGGTTTTAGGGATAAATTTTTCTTTTTCTGTTCTGTGCAATGCATTTTATAGGAGTTCCGGACATGTGCGTCACTTGCTTTTTCATCATGATCTGGCACTTCTGGCTTATCTTAAAACCACAGTTAATAGCGGTATTTGTCCAGTGCCTGAGGTGCCAGAAGTGCCGGATCGTGATGAAAACGCAAGTGCCACACATGTCCCTCCATTACAAATGTATTAGGCAGTTATTACTGCACTCTCACTTTATAGTGAGCGGTGACTGTAATGCTCCTTGCTTTGAACCTATGACAGGAAGCTAGAGGCATCAAGGGGAATAAAATGTAATTTCCTCACTGAACACTTTTCCTGTAAGTCGGCTAACCAAGTTTAAAAAGCTATTTATCTGCAGATTAATCCTATAGCTGCAAATGTTACCTGTGCTACTTTAATGTAGCAGCCAGAGATAATTGGGCTAAAGAAAGGCTGTCACAACTTCAGTCACCGCTCAGTCATTGCCCTCCAGGTCAAAAGGTGCCAGCCAACCCCTGGTCCTTTTGTCAGAATAATAATCTGGGTTTGCCCACCAAACAAATGTATACACCCATTAATACTTTTCCCAAAATCCTATATCCATCAATTCCCAATTCCTGGATCTCCACAACTGTGTCAGAAAAAAAAAACATTTGTCCATTACCCAGGGCTGTGGAGTCCGTGTTGGTGACCATTTTGGTGGAGTCAGTATAAAATGGACCAACTCTTAAAATATATAATAAATTGGGTACAGTAGTGTAATATAGTATGTGCTGCATATTATTATGAATATTATTGTTCTGTCTAAATAGCTTAATTGTATCATGATAATGATTAAAAGCCTGATGTTCACATTGTACTACAATAAATTTATCACTTAAATATGAGCCATGTATGAAGGAGTCAGCGTCAGGGAAATTAAGGCGTCGGGGGTTTGGTTTACCGACTCCACAGCCGTGCCATTACCCTGAACGTGACCTGAAGTGTGTACGATAACCGATCATGCTCGGTGAGCTTTGCATACACCCAGCAACAGAGACACTCAATGCTGAGAGGTACAAAGCTGCGAGCACGCGCAGCTTTGTGTAGTGATTGCACAGATGCCAGCTTTCCAAATCATGTTATCACACCCACAAGGACATGGTAACATGCTAAGTGGGCTGAATAGTCAGGGGAACTCCTCCTCGACTAGTCAAAGCCCTAATTAGCATCTCATAAATGGTATTTAGAAATACTTTTTGTAAAGATCTGTTTCTGGATGCTAATATATGAAGGCACTGTTGGGCTGGTTTCACACTAGTGCTCCCCGCTGCAGCATATTGCGGCGGGGAAGCGCAAGCTGAGCGCAGGCACCGCAAGTCCCTATGTTTAACATGGGGATGCAGGTGCCGTCGCTCTGATGCAGATTGGTGTGCGCACCCATCCACTGCCATGTATGATTTGTATGCAGGCGGATGCCTGCGCACAAATCATACATTCTCATCCGCACCAGGAACACGTCATGTCGCGTTCAGTGTGCGGACAAGAGTATGTGATTTGTGCGCATGCATCCGCCAGCGTACAAATCATACATGGCCGTGAATGGTTGCGCACGCCAATCTGCATCAGAGCGCAGGCACCTGCGTCCCCATGTTAAACATAGGGACTTGCGGTGCCTGGGCTCAGCTTGCGGATCCCCTCCGCAGGACGCTGCGGAGGGGTCCGCAAGTGTGAAACCAGCCTTAGGCAGGGGTTTTAGATATGTGCACAAAACTGCTCGTGGTTCTGTGTGCACAGAGGACCTGACAGGTTCCCTTTAATGGCTTTGAATAACCTCTGCAATAGTGAATTTCAGTTTATTGTACTCAATTTATATAAATGATGTATGAGCCATAGGTAAATTGGAAAATATTTTATTTCTGTTATATCTGCTAACAAACTAACCAATTTTTCCAGTGGTCAAAAACAAATGTAATGGGGGGAAATATGTGAAGCAGTAACACGTTAATATGGAAATGTTTATATTCAACCAATAATGTATGATCCATTACTGAGCAACTTTACTTATAGTGTAATTGCCGTTTAAATTTTTATTTGATAATGTAGAGCAAGCGGTTTTAATAAACTTTCAAATATACTTCATTATAAAATTCTGGTTGGTTACCATTCATAAACATTCTAGAAGATGCCCCCACTAGGCTGTTTATAAACCTCATGTAAGAGTGAGGGGACAGGGACTACACAGTGTGACTGGGTACAGGAGATCAGTGTATGGTCAGTTTACCTTAGACAAAGTACTCCAGGCTGTCAGCACACAGCATGTGTGATCTCTCTCCATTCACATCGGCTTCTCCCTGCTGACAGCTGATGGCCTCCAAACAGCTCTGTCCTCGTTGATAACACAGGAGATAAGATTCAGCTTTGTGCTGACAGCCTAGACCTCCCTGTGCCTGATGTAATGTGACACAGTGATCAGCTGTGAATGCTGTGTAGCCCCCCCACCCTAATATGGGTGCATGCCCCATATTCAGTGTGTGGAGCTTGAAGATGGATCTCACTGAGAGTGAACATATGTCTGCTTCTGAAATATGTCTAGTGGGGACACCTTGTGGAAGGTTTATAAATGGTTTCCTTCCAGATTTCCTTACCTAAACTACAGGGTGGGCCATTTATATGGATGCACATAAATAAAATGGGAATGGTTGGTGATATCAACTTCCTGTTTGTGGCACTTTAGTATATGGGAGGGGAAAACTTTCCCAGATGGGTGGTGACCATGGCGGCCATTTTGAAATCGGACATTTTGGATCCAACTTTATTTTTTTCAATGGGAAGAGGGTCATGCGATGCATCAAACTTATTGAGAATTTCATAAGAAACACAATGGTGTGCTTGGTTTTAATGTAACTTTATTCTAGCATGAGTTATTTACAAGTTTATCACCGCTTATAAAATGTGTTCAAAGTGCTGCCCATTGTGTTGGATTGTCACTGCAACCCTCTTCTCCCGCTCTTGACACACTGATAGCAACACCGAAGAAGAAATGCTACACAGGCTTCCTGTATCTGGTGTTTCAGATGCTGCACATCTCGTATCTTCACAGCATAGACAATTGCCTTCAGACGAGTGATGAGGCAAACGTTTTTGTGAATGGTGAAGTTAACAAACAAAACCACCGCTATTGGTCTGACACTAACCCACAGTGGATAGATCCCTCCAAGACTGTTGGAACACAAAAATAGATGGTTGGTGTGGTATATGGGTACAAAGATAGTGGGGCCATTCATAAATGGAAACCTCAATGCCACTGGATATCTGAATCATGTAGCAATTTCAGATATCCAGTGGCATTGAGGTTTCCTTTGATGAAGAATGGCCCCACTGTCTTTTATTGAGGTGCATCCATATAAATGACCCACCCTGTATGGTTGAAAGTTTATTAAAATCACTTGCTCTACATTATTATTAAATACAAACTTAAACTGCGGTTACGCTTTAAGTTCCTTAAGTTATGTGAATTTACGTAATCATTTTGCTTTTATTTATTATATTCTGTTTTGCTTCAAAAGCTGCATCTACTGAGGAAATGATAAAGACGCATGTATCCTGGGACACAGAGAAAAGACTGAGTTTTGCCGTTCCATTTGCTGATCTGAAACCTGTGATCTACTTGGATGCCTTTCTGCCACGTGTCACAGATCTAGCACTTTCTGCCAGTGACAGACAGACGAAAGTACCGTTCTTTTAATTGTTACCTTTTATATATTAAGAATGTGATAAATGTTATGTACAAGTTATTTTTCATTAGTTTTATAAAATACATCACCTAAATGTTTACTGTTCTTTGTAATTTTTTATGGCACAAATTGGGATCAGGCTGCCGTACGTGCTACTGAATTTGTCAATGCTGCAGATTTGTATGCAGAGATGGGTACCAAAAACTTGTTTTTTTTCCCCCTCAAATTTGTAAATCCGACTAAACATTAGTTGTTCACTCATAAGTAAAATATCTTCTAGAATAGAATGATCTTGCAAGGTACATAGTACACGTGTAGAACCTTCTAAGGCTGGTTTCACATGCTCAATGTTTGGTCAGTTTTTCACATCAGTTTTTGTAAACTAAAGCCAGGAGTGGATTAAAAATACAGAAGTGGGGATGTTTTCTATTATACTTTCTCATTTTTCTACTCCTGAGTTTGCCTTGTAAATACTGATGTTAAACACTGACCAAATCCTCAACGTGTTAATGTGTCCTGATAGAAAGACGTCACCACTTCTGTATTTTTCATCCACACAAAACTGAGGTGAAAGTCACCAAAAACTGAACACGTGAACGTAGCCTAACATTGATAACAAGTTCAAAGAGCATTTTTACTATATGATAATTTTCCTTTAAATGCACAGTGTTTCATTACATTTAAAAAAAATGATGGTGGTGGAGTGATTTGTTGAGTATAATCATTAAAGAGAAATATTCTTAATTTATACAATTTGTATCTGCAAGGACTGAATATTATCAATGGGTTTTTATTCTGCCACACCAATATTGAGCCAAATGTATCTAAAATCCTAATATATCTCCCTTTTATTTGCAGTAATTGTTAATTTTTCTGGCACTTCATTGGGGGACACAGGATACTATGGTTGAAGTTTGCAACCACGAAGAACCTACCTAAAAAAAGTCTGTTCCCCCTATGCAGGCTACACCTAATCTGTCATTCTCCTGTCTCTCTTCATTCCTTGTCCTCCACTTGACAAGGTATTCTTGCACCCAATACCCTCTGTATTGTATACATTTTTCTCTGCCTTTCACTTTATTGAGGACATTTTTTTTTTTAAACTCTTTTTATTAGAATATAAATACCAACATATTATTCATAATATGTCTTACGTCATATCAGGAAAATCATACAATGTGAAAGGTTATAAAACAGAATCATCATAATAGAAAACCAAACCAATAAAACAATAAAAGCAGCAAGTACAGAAAGAACAGTCCTCTTTGCTCACTAACACCACCACACAGCTTTATTTACATCCAATGTTCTACAATCAGTTGCCAACACACCCAGATTCTTTCCTTCCTCTTTACCCGTCGCCCTCTCATCTTTAGACAGATCCTTATACAAGCTGTTTTTAGAACTTTGCGGTGCTACCTATTTGTCGTGGCCCATTCTACTTGCAGATGCCTTTTTTTTCATCCCAGGTCTGACTGCTTCTAAAGGTGCCGTCACACGCTTCAATTTAATGAACAATTTTGTTAGCGATCACATGCACGTGCAATCGCTGACAAAATCGTTCAGATTGCTGGTGAGCTGTCACACAGACAGACTCACCAGCGATCAGTGGACCACCGACTTTGTGGAAATGATTTAAATATCGTTTCCACGATGTCTTGCTCCCGCTGCCAGGCTGCGGTTAGCGGGAGAAGGCTGGTTTCCAAGGTAAACAGCGGGTATCTAGGTACCCGCTGTGTACCTTGGATACCAGCCCGTGAGCGGAGAAGGCTGGTAACCAAGGTATACTTCGGGTATCTAGGCAGAGCGCGCTGCCTAGATACCCGCTGTTCACCTTGGAGACCAGCTCCTAGTGCTTGCTGAGAGGCGCTGGGAGCTGGCTTATTGGTCGTCTCCCAGTGTCACACGCAGCAATGCTGCACGTCCACCGGGCAACCAACGATAGATTTGAAGTCCTGTCCTCAAATCGAGCGATCAGCCAACTGATCGTTCATCGTTTGTAGTGTGAAACGCAACGATGTCGTTTCAACATCGTTCAAGCGTCACAAAACACGTGACTTTTGAACGATATCAGCAACGATACCATCACGTGTGACTGTACCTTTAGGCTACCTTTGCTTCTTGGATTCAATCTGCCATTCTGGAAGTCTTTCAGGCTAAAGTGAAAGAGCCCCTATTCAGGATGACCTGGCAGTAACAGCCTCCTAGACCATACTCCAACAAGTGTCTGTTCTACAACTCTGGATGACAATTCCTTGGTCATCAATTCATAGATTTCATACCTTTGTGTAGGTGGACGCAGGTGTTGGTAGAACAATATGACGAGCAGAACCATAGTTGCTCTTGTGATAACATGAGAAGCTGCTATTTATCTTCCTTCACCCTGTGATTAGGTTTCCCACTCCAGGGACTGTTTTAAGTTTTCTCATGGTTTCCGTTGTCCCCCAATGAAGTGCCTGCGAAAGGTGGGTTTTTGGTGCTCATTGTAAAATCTCTATCTCACAACCTTCCTTGTGGGACGTAGCACTCTCCTTGTTTACCCTGTGGGGTGCGTGTTTTGTGATCTTCCCTGGGTTGTTCTTTCCTTTCATTATTTGGCCTCTACTGCTTTTTAACTAAGGCTACTTTCATATCAGCAATTTTTGCCATTCACGGCAAAACTGCATTCAGCCCAATTCATTCCCTATGGGACTTGAGGTCATGTGTGGCATTTGTGGTTTTTCCAGATCCGGCACTTGCGCCAAGTCAAAAAACCTCTGCCGGTACACCGCAGATGCGACAAAACTGCTAGTTCTGCGTGAATGGTGAAAATCTCTGATGTGTAAGCAGCCTAATTTGGTGCCAATATGTGGCTCCTGGAAGCAGCAGACATATTTTGCCCTCTATTTCCTGTGTCCCCCAATGAATTCTTCTAGAAAAATATTTTATAGTCTATTAACGAATGTCTATGGGAGCAATAGTATTCATTCATTTTTATGAATGAATGTCATTACTAATTAAATGTCCCTACCAACTTACATTAATAATTGGTTGTTTCAGGTCATATGTTCTGCGATGTTGCTTAGGCTACTTTCACATCTGCGGTCATTGGAATTCGCAGCAGATCCGGCAGATGTTGCTGGAGCTGCCGTGTAACGACCAACTTGCGGCACCGATCCAGCAAGCCCCATTCATTCTCTATGGGGTTCGCAGTAAGTTGCAGCAGGTGCCGTTTTGGCAGATCTGGCACATTGCGGCTGCACACAAAAAAGCTGCTAGCAGTGCGGTGCCTTACATGCCGGATCCAGCAAAACCGCACTTGCAGCACCCAACCGGGAGCCCCATAGAGAATGAATGGGGTTTTCCGGATCGGTGCCGCAAGTCAGCCGTTCGCACTTGCAGCAACCAACCGGGAGCCCCATAGAGATTGAATGGGGTTTTCCGGATCGGTGCCGCAAGTCGGCCGTTATGCGGCAGATCCGGCGACATCTGCCGCGAATTAGAATAATCGCAGTTGTTAAAACAGCCTTATTTAGCTTTTGTCAGTATTTATTTTGTATGTACATTTAAGGGGGTTGGCCATTTTTATCTTTATTTTAATGCATTGGGGGACATGATTTTGTGACACTTAATATACAACCTATGGCAAAAATTATGGAATCACTTGGCTTGGAGGATGTTCATTCAGTTGTTTAATTTTATAGAAAAAAAGCAGATCACACACATGGCACAAAACTAAAGCCATTTAAAATGGCAACTCTCTACCTTTAAGAAACACTAAAAGAAATATTGAAAAAAATATGCTTGCCAGTAAGGGTTACTTTTGTAGACCAAGCAGGGGAAAAAATTATGGAATCACTCAATTCTGAGGTAAAAATTATGGAATCATGACAAACAAACAACACTCAAATACATTACTAGTATTTTGTTGCACCACCTCTGGCTTTTATAACAGCTTGCAGTCTCTGAGGCATGGACTTAATGAGTGACAAACAGTACACATCATCATCAATCTGGCTCCAACTTTCTCTGATTGCTGTTGCCAGATCAGCTTTACAGGTTGGAGCCTTGTCATGGTCCATTTTCTTCAACTTCCACCAAAGATTTTCAATTAGATTGAGATCCCCGGACTATTCACAGGCCATGACATTGACCTTCTGTGACTTCTTTCAAGGAATGTTTTCACAGTTTTTGCTCTATGGCAGGATGCATTATCATCTTGATAAATGATTTCATCATCCCCAAACATCCTTTCAATTGATGGGATAAGAAAAGTGTTCAAAATATCAATGTAAACTTGGGCATTTATTGAAGATGTAATGACAGCCATCTCCCTAGTGCCTTTACCTGACATTCAGCCCCATATCATCAATGACTGTGGAAATTTGCATGTTCTCTTCAGGCAGTCATTTTTATAAATCTCATTGGATAACACCAAACAAAAGTAACCAGCATCATCACCTTCCTCAATGCAGATTTGCGATTCATCACTGAATATGACTTTCATCCAGTCATGCACAGTCCACGATTGTCTTTCCTTATGCCATTGCAACCTTGTTTTTCTGTTTAGTTGTTAATGATGGCTTTTGTTTAGCTTTTCTGTATGTAAATCCCATTTCCTTTAGGTGGTTTCTTACAGTTCGGTCACAGACATTGACTCCAGTTTCCTCCCATTCATTCCTCATTTGTTTTGTTGTGCATTTCCTGTTTTGGAGACATATTGCTTTAAGTTTCCGGTCTTGACGCTTTGATGTCTTCCTTGGTCTACCATTATGTTTCCCTTTAACCACGTTCCCATGTTGTTTGTATTTGGTCCAGATTTTGAACACAGCTGACTGTGAACAATCAACATCTTTTGCAACATTGCATGATAACTTACCCTTTTTTTTTTTTTTCAAAAATATGTTTATTAAGGAAGGAAAAACATGAACAATTATAAGGAGCAACATTTCGCTCATATACATAAAATAAGTAAGTCTCATATCGATAACACATATGAACATATACCTTCCTATTAGGATTATTAAGATATTCAAGAAAAATATACCCATTATAGTTTGAAGTATTTCTACATCAAACTATTACATAAAAACAATATAAAAGAAAGAAGAGAGAACGGAAAAGTGAGAAGAAAGAAGAGATAGGGAATATAGAGGGAGGGGGAGAGAGGGCGGAAAGGTATGGGGAAGGGTATGGGAGGGGGAAGGGTGAGGGAATGATCTGCTACTCAGGTGATGGATAATAGTCCACTTAAGAGGAGGCGAGGCGTGTGCTGCAATCACTATCGGTCTCCCAAGAAACGTCTTTGTACCATTAATCTGTTCAATCATCTCCTAGCCAGGAGGAGACATCTGGACCTTCTATAAAGAGGTGCCAAGCGCACCACGTTCCCTGGTGTTTGTCCCATTTGTCTGAGTCTTGAGCAATAAGGGATTCCATGCGTTCAAGCCTACTCATTTCTCCCATCCATTCTCTGATTGTCGGGGTCTCCGCAGTTTTCCAATGTCTAGGGATTATGGTTCTGGCTGCTATTAGACAAAATCTAAATAGGCCATTTTTAGTCGCTGCCAAAGAGCCCGGAATCAAGGATAGGAGCGCCACCTGAGGTGATGGATCTCGAGACACTCCCGTGACAGAGCTGAATATTGCAAAGACCTTTCGCCAGAACTGTTGCAGGGGCTCGCAGGACCACCAAATATGTAATGGCGTTCCCACCTCTCTCCGACATCTCCAACACAATTCTGATACATCAGGGTATACCTTATGTAGGAAGTCTGGACACCGGTACCACCTGGTTAGAATCTTGTAATTTTTCTCCTGTGATGCACAGGACACAGATAGCCTATGAGTCAGGGTGAAAATCTTTTGGAGATCTATAGCGGAGAAGGTGGTCTGTAAATCTCTCTGCCAGGTCTCTATATAGGGAGGCGGGTCTACCGTGGCCGTCTCAGTCAGTATGTTGTACATTAAGGACACTGAGTGGAGGGGGCCCTCAGTAGAACTCAAAGTAAGCTCTAGAGCAGTGGGAGGTTCCAGTTTCAAGGAGGCAAGGTAAGATTTAAGTTGGGAAAACTCCATCCAAGACACAGAGTCTCTCTCCAAACCCCTCCGCAAGGCCCCCACCGTGGAAAAGCCCGAGAGCAAAGATATAACCTGTCCCATGGTTGGCCTGTCTGACTCCTTCCAACAGAGAAAACTGTGTCTACCTATTGCCGGTGGAAAATCAGCATTGTTAAAAAGAGGGCATAAGCTGCTAGGATGATTGATTAGTTTCAACCTGCCTCCACGTGAGTCCCAGAA
This sequence comes from Allobates femoralis, assembly GCA_033576535.1. NCBI lineage: Eukaryota > Metazoa > Chordata > Amphibia > Anura > Aromobatidae > Allobates > Allobates femoralis. The sequence goes on from JARQOC010000005.1 coordinate 133,228,906, forward strand.
CTTAAGAAAGGATTGTGTGAGAGGTGAGAAATCTGATAATAAGGGCCTATGGGAGGGAGCGAACCAGGGTAGTACATAAAGAGGAAGGGGTGAAAGAAGATCTTCTATTGATACCCATTGTTTATGAATTCGGTTGTATTTCCAGTCCACCATTCTAGATAAAAGGACCGAGCGGTAGTATCGATGGAAATCTGGTAAACCCGACCCCCCTCTTGATTTCGGGCTAGTGAGGACAGAGAATCTTAGGCGAGGCTTTCTCGTGCCCCATACAAAGCTACGTATGGCTGAGTGTAGCCGTCTGAAAAAGTGATCTGGGACATAAATAGGGATGGTCTGGAATAGATATAAAAAACGTGGAAGTACATCCATTTTAATCGCGTTAATGCGACCGAACCATGATAATTGCGCTCTATTATAGTTTTTTAAGTCTTTTAATGTCCTGTTTAGTAGTGCGATATAGTTTAGGGAGAAGAAATCATCAAATTCACGAGAGATGTTTGTACCTAAATATTTCAGAGCCTTTTCTTCCCATCTGAAATTGAAGGATGACCGAAGTCTATGTACCATTTCATCGGGGAGAGTTATATTAAGAGCCTCTGTCTTGGCGTAGTTCACCTTGAAATTAGAGACCTCTGCAAATTTCTGGAACTCCTGTATTAGTACCGGGAAAGCTATTGTGGGATTAGAGATATATAATAGTAAGTCGTCTGCATATAGGGAAAGTTTATAGTGTTGATCACCAATTTGTACCCCTTTGATGTCATTTGATTTCCTCAGTGCATTTGCTAAATGTTCCATGGCTATTACATATAGCAAAGGCGATAAGGGACATCCTTGCCGTGTTCCGTTAGATATCTTAAAGGGCGAGGAGAGAGTGCCATTGACCCTCAGACGTGCCGTGGGCCCTTTGTATAGTGCAGCTATTTTTCCCAAAATATTCACTCCCAAGCCCAACTTTTTTAATGATGTGAATAAAAACGTCCATCCAAGGCGATCAAATGCTTTCTCCGCATCAATGGATAGGAGACATGCTGGGATCTTCTGCTTACGTAGAAAAGAGGTTAATAGCAGGGTTTTGATAGTGTTGTCTCTAGTCTCCCTTCTTTGTATGAAGCCTGTTTGGTCGCCATGGATGGAACTCAGCAGTTGTGGTCCTAACCTGTTGGCCAGCATTTTTGCTAGGATTTTCACGTCTACGTTAATTAGTGAGATAGGGCGGTAGTTGGAACACAACATAGGGTCCTTGCCAGGCTTGGGGATGACCGTTATTGTAGCGGTCAGTGTCTGAGGAGTCAGTGGGCAGTCGTCCGAGACAATATTAAATAACGAAGTTAAGAATGGGGCTAAGATCGGAGCGAACGTTTTATAAAAATTTGCTGGGAATCCATCAGGACCTGGGCTCTTTCCGTTGGCGAGGGACTTGATGGTGTCAATAATTTCTTGGGTAGTGAAGGGAGATTCCAGAGCAGAGGCCTCTTCCGCCGGGATAGGTGGGAGTGGGGTATCAGATATATATTTATCTACTCGTTTCTGAAATTCTGGTTTTGACATATCAGCTAGTGGGCCCCTCAGGTTATAAAGAGAATCGTAGTAATTTTTAAAAGTATCCGCTATTCCTTTGGGTTCATGTATTAAACTACCAGATTTCGACTGAATAGAAGGGATATACGTGATTGGGGTGCGAGGATGTAGAAATCTGGCTAAAGCTTTGCTTGGTTTATCTGCAAATTCATACATACATTTGCGCATTCGGTCTCTCTGTCTAGCCGATGCTGAGTCAATAAGGGATCCCAAGGTCGTTCTGGTTTTCAGAATGTCGGCCAGTATTTTAGGGTCTCTGGATCTTTTATGGCGGTCTTCTAAATTTTGTAGGGTAGTTATTAAATTCGAGATCTCTGTCGTCCGTTCCCTCTTTAATCTAGAGCCCATCTGGATCATTACTCCTCTAATTATCCCTTTAAGTGCTTCCCATTGGAACGGTAGTGCAGTGGGGTCTTGTTCATGTATTTTTAAGAAGTCGGAGATTGCTGTATGAATCGCCGTCCGACAATCTTGTCTCCGGAGAAGCTCTGGATTAAGGGACCAAGACCATTCACTAGGGGATAAACCTGGAAGATGCAGAGACAAGCCCACAGGAGAATGGTCTGACCATATCATGGGGTCTATCCAGGACTCCGGATCTGCTGATAACAAATTATGGCTAATTAGAAAAAAGTCTATTCTGCTATGTGTGTTATGAACATGGGAATAATAAGTATAGTCCCGGTCTCTTGGGTGGGACAGCCGCCAGATATCTACTAGTCTAGATTCTACTAGTTTTGCTCTCAGGCCCTCCAGGTGGGAAGCCGGTACAGAGGTCTTACCTGATGAGGAGTCCACACTATGATCAAGGACAAGGTTAAAATCACCTCCGAGCACTGTTGGGCCTTCTGCAAATGTAGAAAGTAGTTGAAGGTAAGTCCTGCAAGTCCGTGCTTGATCCTGGTTAGGGAGATAGACATTGGCAATGGTGAAAATGTCATTTGCAATACGTAATTTTATAAACAAATATCTGCCATGCGGGTCTATTGTATGATCTAAGACCTCAGCTCCTAGCGACTTATGAAGGGCTATGCTTACTCCTTTGGATTTTGAATCTGGGTTGGCACTATGGTACCAGCGGGTATAGAATCTGTTTTTGAAAGCAGGAACGCGGTCCGCTCGAAAGTGTGTCTCCTGTAAGAGCAAGATGTGCGCACGCCTCTTGTGCATGTGGTATAGTACCTGTGATCGTTTTTCTGGACTATTAAAGCCTCTGACGTTCAGGGAGTATATTTTTAATGACGCCATCAGGACTGACTGGTTAATGCGACAATGTTAAGGATACTGGGGTGGTGAGGGAGAGGATAGAAGGGGAGAGTGTGGCGGGGCAGAGTAGGAGCGTAAGAAAATAAGTTGAAAGAAAATAGAGAAAGAAAAAGAGAATAAGTAAAGTAGTATTGGGAATTATCCAATAGACCTCGGGATCGCTAAGCCCGAGTGTCAAAGAAAAGACCTTAATCAGAAAAAATTTCTGAGTGTGGTGTCAAAGACACTCCCTATTGTGGGGACTGACTGGTACAGGCCACCGTTGCCGTAAGAGCCCCACCCATAGTTAACAGCCTTATATATCATAAACATTATAACAGTTCGGTGACTACAGTAACACACCCAAATGAAATTAGAAGACTTTTTCAAAAACCATAACATTGAAATACCAAGACAGAGAATAGTATCTTTCAAGGTAACCCTTTAGCCCAAAGTAGGTCGCGTCATGACCAATCAGGCGGAGCTATAAATCTCTGGGAACTCAAACAAGAGCAAAGAAAAAAAAACCCCTAGTCTCAGGTATGGTCTTCAGAGGTTGCGTTCCGGCGCCCCGAACCGCGTCTCCTTTTCTTTTCTCCCTCGGAGCGAGGACGCCAGTCTCCCCTGGGTCCTCTGTAGAAGAAGGCAGGTAATTGCGGCCAATCCAAAATCTCCACCGTCTGGATATTCAACTCTCTGCAGAACTCTGGTATGTCAGCAGGTGTCCTTAGTATAATCATTCCCCGTTCACCTCTGACTTGTAACTGGAATGGGTATCCCCAAGAATAGGTGATGCTCTTATCTCGTAAGATCTCCAATAGGGGTCTCAAAGCCCTTCTTTTTGCTAGGGTAAGTCGTGATAGATCTGCAAGGAGCAGTATATTTGTCCCATTGAAGTCGATGGACTCTGACTCTCTAGCCCTGCGCATGATTTCTTCTTTTAGTTGAAAGAAATGTATACGGCATATCACGTCTCTAGGACGGGATGGATCAGGATTTTTAGGGCCAAGAGATCTATGGGCTCTGTCCATTTCAATATAGTCGTCTAAAGGCTTATCCAACAATGAGTTGAAAATACGTTGGAGGGCTGGTGCTAGGTCCCGAGGGGCCACCGACTCTGGAAGACCTCGTATCCTAATGTTATTACGTCTGTGACGATTTTCAGAGTCCTCCATCATGTCAAAAATAAGTTGAAAGGTATTAGAGTGTTGGTTCAATAATTGCTGATGTTCTTGCAATTGGGAGGAGATATTAGAGATGTCGTTTTCTATTATTTGGACTGAGCTCTTAAGTGTGGTGGTATCATCTACAAGGGATTTGATCTCTGCCTTGCAGGAATTCTCCAGCCTTAGGATATAACCCTCCATATCAGTTTTTGTGGGGATTGATTGTAAGCGTGCATAAATTTCCTGCAAATCCGTGGTCTGAGCTCTCATGTCCTGCAGGGTATGAGATGCGGTTAGCTCCCTGGTGTTAATGGGGACAGGTAATGTGGATGAGGGAGAAAGTATAGCTGTGCCCTCCATTCTTGGTGGAATGTCCTCAGCCAGTTGCGTGGAGTTAAACAGCGTAGGATCTCTAGGTTGTGAGGGGGACTTGTTGGCCCCACATGAGTGTCCCTTGGGGGAGCCGGTAGGTTTCTGCTGGGCACCAGCTTTCACCTGAGGCTGTGAAAGCTTCTTATTTATGTGTGCTAACTCCGGAGCTGCCTGTCCCGGGCCCCCCCCGCCGAGTACCTTGTTGGTATTGATCGTGTGTCCCGCAGTGTTGTTACGAGTCTCCCGCCCGGCTGTCGAGTCCTCAGTAGGATGACGAGGGGAGGAGGGAGAGCTCATCGCTGCAGCGTCTGCAGCGGCCGCCATTGTTGGGCGCGTGGAGCGCCGGCCTGCACCTCCAGGAGCGAGGAACTTGGTGATGGTTTGCTTGGTAGGCATCACATCCGGATCGGAATGTGCCTAAGGAGGAGCGGAATCACCGACTGTGTGCAGGTCCGCAGATACGGCTGTTTATTGCTGTAGATGTGCTTTTAGTCCGGGTGGCAGCGGGAGCTCGGCTCACACACGTCCTCTCAGTGCCATGTCCAGGCCACGCCCCCCAACTTACCCTTTTTTAAGAGTTTGATGATCCTCTCCTTTGTTTCAATTGACGTCTCTAGTGTTGGAGCCATGATTCATGTCAGTCCACTTGGTGCAACAGCTCTCCAAGGTGTGATCACTACTTTTTAGATGCAGATTAACGAGCAGATCTTATTTAATGCAGGTGTTAGTTTTGGGAATGAAAATTTGCAGGGTGTTTCCATAATTTTTTCCTCAGACTTGAGTGATACCATGATTTTTCCCCCTGCTTGGTCTACAAAAGTAACCGTTACTGGCTAGCACATTTTTTCAAGATTTCTTTTGGTGTTTCTTCAAGGCGGAGAGTTGCCATTTGAAATGACTTTAGTTTTGTACCATATCTGTGATCTGCTTTTTTTCTACACAATTAAACAACTGAATGAACATCCTCCGATCCAGGTGATTCCATAATTTTTGCCAGGGGTTGTGTAAGTATTATAGGTTTTCCTCCTGTATTTGTTAGTGCAGCAGTCATCAAAAACTGCAGTACTCTCCTGTCCACAAATGGCTGCTGAGAAGCACTTGTGACCAAACCTGTCCCCATGGCCTCTTCCACTGGAAAACCACTATACATGGGAAAACAGGTCATGACCGAGCATCTTTAGCGCTGAATAATTCTGAGAAACTAGAAAGTTTGTCTATTTTTCAGCTGGATCTAATTTGAAATGGGGAAGGAGAATATTGATTTGAACTGTAAGGGCCACAAAATCATGATCCCTTATATTTTTAAAAATAAAGATTAAATTATCATTTTTTGTGTGTGTATATGTAAAGGAGTTCTCTAGGAATAGAAAAAAAATAACAAAAGAAAATGTTAAAATTCTTTAAATCATATTCAGTTTGTCTAGAGAGGTGAACAGTATAGAATTAATATGGCCGTCACCTTGCTCCACTGACAGTGTCCCTTTAAGTAGTATTTCTATCATATAGCAGTACTTTGTGTGCAGTATTGTGGTACCTTGAATGTGTTATAGCAGATTGTATATATTGCAAGTAAGCAGCCTGGAAAAAACTTTGTTCTGGTTGAGTTAGTATGCGGTGAGAGCGCTCAACCATCTTTTGTCCTTTGTGGTGAAATGGTTCGCTGCATTTGTGTATGCTTATTTTTAATAGAATAAAGGCATACTGTTAACTACATATAGAGAGCTAGTAGTCAACCATGCTGTTTTTCATTCTATTGCTAGATAAATCCATATACGGTATATATTTATATATCTTTATATACATAAGAATTTGTCATCATTTTCTTTAATAAAAGATAACAATACATTTTGTTTTGTGCAGCTTGTTCTTCCTAACACATTATGTACTGGTTTCCATTAGGTTGCCGCATGTGAACTGTTGCATAGTATGGTTACCTTTATGTTGGGAAAAGCATCTCAGATGCCTGATGCTCAGGAAGGGCCCCCTCCGATGTACAGGCTATACAAACGTACATTTCCTGTCTTGCTTCGGTTGGCCTGTGATGTTGACCAGGTATGATTTTTTTTTTTTTTTACTTTTCTTTGGAGTTGTATGGGGAATTGTTTTTCGTGGGTTAAGTTGTATTTTTAATTGCAACATTTTTTAGAATTTCTTTTTAAATTGTTCAATATTTGTTTGATTTAAAAACCACGGTAAATTCTGCAGGTATTAAATATATCTATTTTCTCTTTATTTTTCTATAATTAAACCTTTCATTGAAAGGCGCCTTAATAATCCTGGCTGCCTACCTCATGCTACTGGCTCATTGGTGAGCTGTACTGGCTTCAAGAAATGAAATATCTTTATACTGTGGACAAAGGCCAGTAAGGAGATCAAACTGTCAGTCATTACATGCCTCAGCCAGGAGAAAGCTTGTTCAAAACTATTAAGGGGGACATGCTTTTTTCCCCTGCAGTTTCAGCCTGTTTTTGATTGCTCATTGTGACACAGTGGAAGAAATACCCACCCCTAGGAAAGAATCGTTTTTTACTGCCCCCTTAGACTTAACATAAATTATAAATGAAACTTGACTAGCTAATATCTCTGCATTGGAGAGGAGAAATTAAAAAATAAAGATGATCTTCATTTAATTCAGATATGCAGCCACTATCTTGTGATCTGGTCCGTAAAACATGCTTAACCCCATAACGACGGCCTTACGTCTTCAGACTTCGAAAAAAAAAGGGTACTTAAGCCTGACTGATTATTATTATTATTATTATTATTTATTTATATAGCGCCATTGGGTTCCATGGCGCTTTACATGAGGATGAGGGAGACAAGAACAAGTACACTAAATCTAGGCGATCAGGACGTACAGGTACAGGAGGGGCAGGGACCCTGTCCACGAGGGCTCACAGTCTATGAGGGGTGGGTAAGGATACAGTAGGATGGGGGAATGTCATGTATGGGGCGTTCGCCTGGGTCTCATGGCAGGTTGTAGGCTTGACGGAACAGGTGAGTCTTCAGGTGACACTTGAAGTTACTCAGGGTAGGAGAGTGTCTGACGTGTTCGGGTAGGGAGTTCCAGAGTAAGGCAGATGCCCGGGAGAAGTCCTGGACTCGGTTGTGTGAAGAGGTGATGAGGGGGGAGCAGAGGAGGAGTTCATGGGAGGAGCGGAGGTTGCGTGAGGGTAGGTATCGGGAGACCAGGTCGGAGATGTATGGTGGGGCCAGGTTGTGTATGGCTTTGTAGGTCATGGTTAGTGTTTTGAATTGGGATCTCTTGGAGACGGGGAGCCAGTGAAGGGCTTGGCAGAGGGGGGAGACAGGGGAGTAGCGGGAGGACATATAGATGAGTCGGGCAGCGGAGTTGAGGATAGACTGGAGAGGTGTGAGGGAGTTAGCCGGGAGGCCATTGAGAAGGAGGTTGCAGTAGTCAAGGCGGGAGATGATAAGAGCATGGATGAGTGTTTTAGCGGTGTCGTGGGTGAGGAAGAAGCGGATCCGTGAGATGTTCTTGAGCTGGAGCCGGAGGGATGTGGTGAGGGCCTCGATGTGGGGTTTGAAGGATAGGGAGGAGTCAAGGATTACCCCGAGGCACTTGGCTTGGGGGACTGGGGAGAGGGCGCAGTCGTTGATGCAGATGGATAGGTTGGGAGGTGGGGTGGAATTTCTTGGGGGGAAGACTATGAATTCAGTTTTGTCCATGTTGAGTTTAAGGAAGCGAGCAGAGAAGAAGGATGAGATGGCGGAAAGGCATTGAGGGATTTTCGAGAGTAGGGAGGTGATGTCAGGGCCGGACAGGTAGATTTGGGTGTCATCGGCGTAGAGGTGGTACTGGAGGCCATGGGACTCGATGAGTTGCCCTAGGCCGAGAGTGTAAATGGAGAAAAGTAGGGGTCCCAGGACGGAACCTTGGGGGACTCCGACAGAAAGGGGGTAGGGTGAGGAGGAGGTGTGGGAGTGGGAGACGCTGAAGGTCCGATCTGCTAGGTATGAGGAGATCCAGGAGAGGGCAAGGTGGGTGATGCCAAGGGATTCCAGGATCCGGAGAAGAAGGGAGTGGTCAACCGTGTCGAAGGCGGCAGACAGGTCAAGGAGTAGCAGGATGGAGTAGTGGTGTTTGTTCTTGGCGGTCAGTAGGTCGTTGGTGACTTTGGTCAGGGCTGTTTCGGTGGAATGGAGGGGTCGAAAGCCGGACTGTAGGCGGTCGAAGTGGGAGCACGAGGAGAGGTGAGAGGACAGTTCGGAGTGGACGTGTTGTTCAAGTAGCTTAGAGGCGAATGGGAGAAGAGATATGGGGCGATAGTTAGAGACAGAGGTAGGGTCAAGTGAGGGTTTTTTTAGGATGGGCGTGATTAGGGCGTGTTTGAAGGCCGAGGGGAAGGTACCAGTGCGAAGTGAAAGGTTAAAGAGGTGGGTGAGGGCTGGGATGAAAATGGAGGTGTGGTTGGGAATGAGGTGGGATGGGAGTGGGTCGTGGGCGCTGGTGGTGAGGTGTGATTTTGACAGGAGGGAGGACTGACTGATGTCTGTAGACGTCAGGAATAAGCCTGTAGCGCCCCCGGTGACCGAAAATCTCCATGGTTCTGCTACCAGAGGGAGTTGAGATACTGTAGATTAGGAATTGGGCAGTTTTTAACTGGTACCGGTAATGTGATGAGCAGTAAACACCGCTTACCGACTGTCACATTACAGAAAGTCATCCCCGGTAAAAAATACTTTCTCCTTCGCCTCATTGGGGGACACAGGACCGTGGGTGTTATGCTGCTGTCCACTAGGAGGCGACACTAAGTAGAATCTTCAAAAGAGTTAAAGTGGCTCCTCCTCTGCAGTATACACCCCTGGGGCAGACACTGCCTCACCAGTTTTTGCTTAGTGTCGCTCAGGAGGCAGACCTCTTTTATTGTTTTCCCTCTTTTAGATTTTTTAGAGTTTTCTTTTTCTCCCTCTTTTTTTCTACAACTCCTAAGAAAAAGAAGAATCTTTCTCAGCTCCCCACATGGGCTCTGAGTTTATGGAACCTAATCATCTCCTTCCCAGCTTCATCTTAGAACCCGGGCCAAGGTTCAGACAGGCTCCTTTATCTACAGCCCTCCCCAGGCCTTGCAGCTGAGCTCTGGGTTAAGGGACGGAGGTCTAGTCTCAGTCTCCATCCCAGGATACCATTATGCAGGTTTTTTTCTGGATGGTAGCATGCAGGCCGGTCACTCCTACACGCAAGACGGACACTTGCCCTCCCCATTCTCCCCTTGCGGGGACCACGGGTAGAGGAGCGAACTACAGGTACTCTGTTTTCCCTCCCTTCCACTCCACATTGCCATCCAGCGGCCGCATGCCTCCGGTTTCCATACCGACGGGGCCTGGACACCGACAGTTCTCTGCACCCGGGAACTCCCATCCCCCCCCCCACACCGCAGCAGCAATCGGGCCATTACTTTTGTCCGGGTCCGGCGGGACCTCCGCGCCGGTTTCCCCTCTTTTCCGGGGCCGCGTTCTAATCCAGGCCCCGGCTTCTGCCTAGCCATGTTAGTCCCGCCTCCCTCCGCCCCTCGCGTGACGTGCAACAGAGGCAGAACCCGCCCAGGCCGCGTCAGAGGGGGACGGAACGGCCTTCTCTTAGCGCTTTCTCACCGAGCCCTCTCATCTGGCCCGCCCCTTCCCTCCATGACAGCGGTCACCATTTCCTTAGCCCTTCGGTGGCTCCGCGTGATACCGGCGTTCATATCCATTTCTCAATCACAAGGACAAGCTGTCCTCCCTTACCTAGAGGGTCTCCTTATCCAGGCTCTTTCACTTGGAGGCTGCGCAGATGCGTTTGCACACTACAGTGGACCTTCCCAGCTCATTTAACCTGGTTGCTTAACAAGGATACACTCATCAAGACGCCTTCTTTTGGGACTTCGCAGCGGTGTTCTCACTACAGTGAACTCCCTAATACATCTAACCTAGTTATTCCATACTGAGAAATTTTCTCCAGTTCCGATCCAGATGCCATCGTCACACACGCATACCCTCTTCAGTCCATCACCTCTCTCTCCGAGACGTTAGGGCATACGGGTTGGTTACATCTTGACCAACCATTCCTCTGGACTCTCCACATGATTCTCCTTTTTCCAGTCAGGTTATTCAGTCTGACTCAGGCTTCCAACCGTTTCTCCTTCACTGGTGACTGCACCTGTCCTTCCTCTCACAAGCCATACTGACGCACAACTATATGAAGGATAGTGTCGTCCTGTCATCACACGGCTCGGGACAGCGAATGACCCTTGGGTCGTTCCTGCCTATCATTCTCCTAGGGATTTGTATCTCATCATTGGTGCCTCGCAGGTGTAACCTGCACCACACATGTAATGTCCAAATTAGGACCCAGTATAGAGCGAGTCAGATCACTCCGGTTTTCTTTGTCTTCAGCTCCGTTACTAATACACAGCAAGTACCTGTGTTCGGGCTATACAGTTAGGGCCAGAAATATTTGGACAGTGACACAAGTTTTGTTATTTTAGCTGTTTACAAAAACATGTTCAGAAATACAATTATATATATAATATGGGCTGAAAGTGCACACTCCCAGCTGCAATATGAGAGTTTCCACATCCAAATCGGAGAAAGGGTTTAGGAATCATAGCTCTGTAATGCATAGCCTCCTCTTTTTCTCCTTCGCCTCATTGGGGGACACAGGACCGTGGGTGTTATGCTGCTGTCCACTAGGAGGCGACACTAAGCAGAATCTGCAAAAGAGTTAAGTGGCTCCTCCTCTACAGCATATACAGCCTAGAGCAGGAAGTGCTTCTCCAGTTTTTGCTTAGTGTCGAAGGAGGCACACCTACATTTTTACTCTCTACTTTTTCTCATCTATTTTTCTTCCAATGAAGAAAAGTGGGTCCGGCGTGGCCCCCGGCATGCTCCTTCCTCGGCCACCCACTGTTGGGGCGCTGGGTTGAAGTTGAGAATCGTTACATATGCCGTACTCCTTTCTCGGCCTCCCACTGTTGGGTTGCTGGGTTAAAGTTGAGACAGCCCAGCATAACATCCACCTTCCTCACTCCCTCGGGGTCCTGAGTTGAAGCCAGAGCTGGGCTTTCTGCCAGATGACGTCCCCCTAATCACCCTCTGGGTGCTTAGGCTGAGGCACCACAGGTATCAGCAGCACATGCTGCATTCTGGGCTGGGACTCTGGATGGATGCCTGCAGCAGCACAGGCTCAGAGACGACCCCCTAATCACCCTATGGGTGCTTAGGCTGAGGCACCATAGGTACCAGCAGCACATGCTGCACTCTGGGCTGGGATTCTGGAGCAGTCCCCCCTAATCACCCTGTGGGTTATTAGGCTGAGGCACCCGGCTGCCTGCAGGAGCGCAGGCTCACAAGCTTCTCAAACAAGCACAGCAGTCCCCCTAATCACCCTGTGGGCTATTAGGCTGGGCACCACAGGTACCAGCAGCGCAGCTGCACTTATCTACCCCAGGATCCTGGTGGGGTCCGGGTACAGCCCCACTCAGCCCTGCAGGGCCAGAGGTGTCTACCTGTCCCCCTTCTCCCTGCACAGCTTCCACAGCCCAAGGCAGGGAGAAGAGGTACTCAGCTTCCCCTACGCTGCCCCTGCAAGAGCAGGCAGCAAGGTACCTGGGGTGGCAGGGATCCGTCATGGCCCCCCTCGCTGCCAGACCGGCGGTTCTGGATCCATCCCGGACCTCCGCGCCGACAACCCCCGCCATTGCGGGGCCGCAAATCACGCTAGGCCCCGGCTTCAGGCCTAGCGTGGAAGGCACCGCCTATCCCCACCCACCGCCTGCCCTCCGAATAGCGTCAAATGACGCGGCGCCGCATCATGGAGAGGGGCGGGAAGTTCCTTTGGGCGCTTGTATTGCGCGCCCATTCAGGTTCCCGCCCCCTCCTTGTTCCTCCTGGCGGCGCCAAAAACGCTCTGGGCCCCATTACAATGTGGGCACAGCACACTGTTAGGCACAGCGGCCATATACAGTGTGTAATGGCTATGGGGGCATATATCAGACCAGCAGGGATTGTCTCCCTGCTGCAGCTCTCTGCCCCCTGCACACGATGAGTGACAGGCTGGGGGGGGGCAGATGCAGGGCTGTCAGCAGGGATATGATTCCCTGCTGCAGCTTCCTCTCCCCCTGTACACCATGTGCAGACTATGCCACGTGTGACAGGCTATGCCACGGGTCACAGGCTATGCCATGTGTGACAGGCTACATAGGCATTTACGAGGGCCAGTACAGCAAGTGGGCTGACCGACGTGTTCTGCCCAGAAATACTCTGTGCTGCTGTGAATACAGTTTTTGTGAATATTTCAACTTCATCAACTGCTGCAGCACAGTGTTGTCATCACTAACATCACAATGAGTGTACCGTGCCCTACAAGATCTCTCCTGACATACTCTGTGCTGCTGTAAACCTTTTTGTCAGCAGCTACACATAATCTCAGTGAAGAAATTAGGCGTCAGACTATTCTCAGTACGCACAGGGGAGAAGTGATCCACTCAATGCCCTATGGATGTAATGTGTTTATTCTGTGTCGTTACGATGACACGGCTTCGCCTATGTTCACATCCAGCGAGCAGAGTTCCTCTGCCTAGTGCGGGTGACACACTAATAGGCACAGCCTGGCTTTCCTTGCATCGTGTCAGCCAATGATGCCAGTACCTATCAGAGCACATAATGCTACATCTAGGTAGACAGTTATTACGTCTGCGACTATGTCGCAGCTTATGGAAAACTAGCATGCAGCAGGATGATGGCTCCGACGTCTGATGGTTTTCGCAATACAACCCCAGACTCGGACCTTTATGCATCTCCAAATCAACGTCCCATCTCAAAGGAAGCTAAATGTCGATAATTCGAACATTCAACTGTGTCTCACAGGACGCAAGATCGTACCCATGGGACCCTCAGCGCTCCACTTACCATAAGGGAGTTTTGTTGGATTTGGACTCCATGGCAAGGCTCGTACGGTACCCTATCTGACAACAGGGTTTCCCTAGGGTCACAGTTCTGCTGAACAGAACACAACAGTAAGCATCAGAGTCCGCTACCATACCTTGAGGATGCCAATCGCACAGCACCAGACGGTGCCTCACTCGCAGTCAACAATCCAAATTGCATCCTCTTGGGAATTCATTTAACGGATCATCGTCTAGATCAACCCAAACTCGATCAACGCACATGTAGCGATCACAGACAGCCCTCAATTCAGGGAGTCGTTATGCCTGTGCTACACGCAGAGCGTGTTTAAAGGTTCTATGCCTGTGCCACACACACAGCAGGGTTTTAAAGGCTCTATCCCAAATATCTTGTAGCCCATAAACAAGAACGTGCAGTACGTCCCGTGCTAGACTGACACAGCTAGACAAACATACCTGGGACAGATTTTTCCGCACAGATTCTCTCCGCTCCATAATAATGTTTCATGGAACACGGAGAATACCTTGTATCCCTAGATATACAGGATGACTACCTGCATGTTCCACTTGCAGCCTCTTATCATATTTACAATTTGCAAAGGCCATTCCTAAGTGTGGCGTTTCCGTGCACACTTGTTACAGTTCCCTTAGTGGTCACAGAGGTTATAGCAGTTGTCTGTTTTTTTCCTGCATTCCAGGGGCGAGGTCTCTCTTCCATACCTGGAGGTTTACTCCTCAATACACGACCTTCAGGGATTGAGAACGCAGCGTCTCTATTACGGTCAACACTTTCTTAAGACTTGGTTGGCTGGTCACCCTCCACAAGTCTACGCCAGTTTTCACTGCAGTCTTTAGTATTTTCGAAACGCAGTTCAATATATTCAAAACACTAGTCAGACTTTTCCGAGACTAGGCATGGGCACTTCAACTGGAAGTCCGCACTCTCCTTCAACGGTCACCTCAGCCTGTCAGAGCTGACATGACGGTCAGAGGCAGGACGGTGGCAGCACTGGTAGTTATTCCTTGACACAGCTGCTCCTCAGGCCTCCCCAGTTATCCATGCTCACGTCATGAGATGAGATGGTACGATCACGTATCAAGAGTTGTCATCTTCCAGTACCAGCAATATGGTATCTTCTGTGGTGGCTCAGCCACTCACTAGTACGCAGGGGAAGTATCTTCTTCCACCAAGTTGAAGGGTACTATTCACGGACATGACTCGGACAGAGTAAGGCGCGCTGTACCTACATCTCAACACTCGGAACAATTGGTCCTGATCGGAATCAACGATACTCATCGTCCTTTGGGAGATTTGGGCGAGATTCCCAACACTGAAGATTTTATCCCTTCTGGCGTACCGCAATTTCAGAAGGCAGTCTGACGATGCCATGGCTGTGGCATATGTCGATTCACTAGAGCGAATCCCGCAGTTCTCAGGCAATGAAGGACGTTTACCACATTCTTCACTAGGCGGGATTCACAAACTCAGTATTACCGGCTACTATTCTACGCTTGTAGATGATTAGAACAAACAGTTCCTCCGTTGCCAAGGGCTTACCTCAGAATAGGGTTCCTACATCCAGGTGTCTTCAAAGAACTCTGGCATCGCTAGAGAACTCCGGGAACATCCGTAGTGGTGTCACACCTCATTACCAAGGTTCCTAGCTTCATAGCCAGGTCCCACGACCCACAGTCATAGACGGCGGAAGGTCTAATCTTAGACTGGACCAAATTCCAACTCCACTCCTTTTTTTCCCAGACTACCACTATCCTAAGGTAGTGAAGATAATCAAACTGGACTGTCGACAAATCATCCTTGTGGCCACACACACTAGCCCAAGCGCGCTTGGTATGCCGATCTCGGTCACTTCATAGCTGACGTGCTATGCCACCTACTTGATCGTCCAGATCCACTCTCGGAAGACCGTCTTACCATCATAATCCATCGGCTCTGAATTCGACAACGTGACCCTGGACACCTGGGTGTTCACATAATGTTGTCGCAACCTCAATCAGTGCGCGGACACAGTTTTTCTGAAGAGATATTCCATCAACATGGGAAATCATTCTCTTTCCTTTCTTCTTGTGCTTTTTATCACCTCAGCACGGTTTCCTCCCAAGGATTCCCAGTCCCACGCAATCGGATCTGCACTCGCACCTGTTCCTTAGGTCCTCTCAAAGGACAAGTTTCAACCCTTTTCATACCCCTCTTGGCATCGCCTTGTTACCAGACCTCAATTTTTATCTTTTCTTCAAGGAGTCTGCTGACTTGTTCCTCCCTTTCAGTCTACTAGACCCAGGGGTCCTGACCCTCGTCCTCGCAGGTTTACGCTAACCACATTTTAAGCCATGGAGGACAAATCCCTTTGTTTTCTCACACAGGGAGTTGTTTTTTTCTGGATGGCAATTGCCTCTCTCCGCAGAGTCTTTAAATTTGCAGCGTTTTCAGGTAAACCACCTTTTTTGTTTTTTTTCTGGTCTCCCAGACAATGTGGTCCTACGTCCGGTTAGTTTTTTCCTCAAGATGGTGGTGTCTTTTGTTGTCCGCCTACCTGAATATATATTTCTGACGGCCTAAGCCCAGCGCCAGTTCATCCGGTCAGAATTACACTACATTACTAGACCTTGGTCAGAACCCTACGCATATACGCGCCCGGGACAAGTTCCTTTTAGCAACCTCTTTTCCTTCTTCCAGAAGGATAAACACAGCAGGCAGGCCAGGTTCTACAAATACTTGATCAAATGGCTTAAATCCACATCCATGTTTGTTGCATTGTTACGAAAAAAAAGAAAAAAAAAGTGAAACATAAATTAATATCGTTTATATTATTAGTACTCTTATTATATTATTAATTTTTAGGTAGCACCATTCATCCATGGTGCTGTATCCTTCCGGCTGCGGGCACAGCACATTCTACTATGACTGCTGGGGTCTCCTGGGCTACTGAGCTATTAGGCACCAGGAATTACCACAACAAGTGTGTAAGGCATCCACGCGGCCAGCATGCTCATGCTTGCCAGACGCTTTAGGTTTTCACTCAGTCCTCTGCAAATGCAAGTCTGGGAAACTGTACCCTCCAGGTGGCAGTAGCCCACCTGTAGGTGCATCGTTATTTTTATCATTAGTGATTTTCCATTGCTGTTCCCACCCAGGGACTGCTTTAGGACGTCCCACGGTCCTGTGTCCCCCAATGAGGCGAAGGAGAAAAGGAGAATTTTGTGTACTCACCGTAAATTCCTTTTCTCTTAGCCTCTAATTGGGGGACACAGCACCCACCCTGTTGCCCGTTTCGGGCCGTAACGAGGTTCTCATCTTACTCCTGAGAGGTTATATAGTTGCCTGTTTATTTTACAGGCCTGCTTATACTGTTATTACGTAGTTGCCTGTTCGGTTACACGTTTTACCTTACTGTTATTATGTGGCTGCCTGTTTACTTAACAGGCCTTATTTTACTGTGATTCTTGTCTTTCTTCTGTTAATTCTCCTACTGCTTTAGCACAAAACTGGAGAAGCACTTCCTGCTCTAGGCTGTATATGCTGTAGAGGAGGAGCCACTTAACTCTTTTGCAGATTCTGCTTAGTGTCGCCTCCTAGTGGACAGCAGCATAACACCCACAGTCCTGTGTCCCCCAATTAGAGGCTAAGAGAAAAGGAATTTACGGTGAGTACACAAAATTCTCCTTTTCAAAGGACCAAAAGTAATTGGACAATGGACTCTAAGGGCTGCAATTAACTCTGAAGGCGTCTCCCTCGTTAACCTGTAATCAATGAAGTAGTTAAAAGGTCAGGGGTGGATTCCAGGTGTGTGGTTTTGCATTTGGAAGCTGTTGCTGTGACCAGACAACATGCGGTCAAAGGAACTCTCAATTGAGGTGAAGCAGAACATCCTGAGGCTGAAAAAAAAGAAAAAATCCATCAGAGAGATAGCAGACATGCTTGGAGTAGCAAAATCAACAGTTGGGTACATTCTGAGGATAAAGGAATTGACTGGTGAGCTTGGGAACTCTAAAAGGCCTGGGTGTCCACGGATGACAACAGTGGTGGATGATCGCCGCATACTTTATTTGGTGAAGAGGAACCCGTTCACAACATCAAGTGAAGTCCAGAACACTCTCAGTGAAGTAGGTGTATCTGTCTCTAAGTCAACAGTAAAGAGAAGACTCCATGACAGTAAATACAAAGGGTTCACATCTAGATGCAAACCATTCATCAATTCCAAAAATAGACAGGCCAGAGTTAAATTTGCTGAAAAACACCTCAAGAAGCCAGCTCAGTTCTGGAAAAGTATTCTATGGACAGATGAGACAAAGATCAACCTGTACCAGAATGATGGGAAGAAAAAAGTTTGGAGAAGAAAGGGAACGGCACATGATCCAAGGCACACCACATCCTCTGTAAAACATGGTGATGGCATGGGCATGCATGGCTTTCAATGGCACTG
This sequence comes from Allobates femoralis, assembly GCA_033576535.1. Classification (NCBI taxonomy): domain Eukaryota; kingdom Metazoa; phylum Chordata; class Amphibia; order Anura; family Aromobatidae; genus Allobates; species Allobates femoralis. The sequence continues at coordinate 133,246,618 of JARQOC010000005.1, forward strand.
GGTCACTTGTGTTTATTGATGACATAACAGCAGACTCCTCGTCAGTCGTTCAGCACTGATGCACCGTATCAACATGACTCAGCGCACGTTAGATCGCCCGAACTCTACGTGTCTATGAGGCTAGGACGGCAGCTTCCAGAAGTTCATTCCGTCCTTCGAAGGCACTGTGACAGATTGTTCTTTATCCTCTCGGTGGGCCGCTGTCTGCACATGCCGACATCCTCAGCCAAACTGGTTACACGAACAGACTTCCTATTCAGGAAGTTTAGCGGTTGTAGACATACCATTTACATCCGGTATAAGGTCACGCATGCACTCGTACGACTGGGGGAATTCTACCTCCTTTGGGCCCGGCCTCTCCGCTGTAGGTGGCCGAGGCTGTCATCTGGTTCAGTTTTTACACTGTTGTGGTACAACACAGTGTTCGTACGCTTACACTGTTGTGGAACATCACAGTGTTCATTTTCTTTCCTTATTAGATGCAGATCTAGTTGATGCGTCGTCCTGGTGACAGCAGCTCACCGGTAGGGTGCAGGTTGTATAAGAGTCTCTAATGTATTATTTTCCCGCCCATGGTCCTGTGTCCCCCAATGAGGCGAAGGAGAAAAGGAGAATTTTGTGTACTCACCGTAAATTCCTTTTCTCTTAGCCTCTAATTGGGGGACACAGCACCCACCCTGTTGCCCTTTCGGGCCTTCTTACTGGCTTCTGAAGCTACTGGTCTCTCAGGTTATTTCTGAGCTATTACATACGTGCCTGTTTTTTACAGGCCTGGTTATTTTAATATTCTATTCCTTGTTCTAAAGGTGCCTGTTTTTTTACAGGCCTTATTATTTTGTTAATCTGTTACTTGCTCCTACTGCTTTAGCACAAAACTGGTGAGGCAGTGTCTGCCCCAGGGTGTATACTGCAGAGGAGGAGCCACTTTAACTCTTTTGCAGATTCTACTTAGTGTCGCCTCCTAGTGGACAGCAGCATAACACCCACGGTCCTGTGTCCCCCAATTAGAGGCTAAGAGAAAAGGAATTTACGGTGAGTACACAAAATTTTCCTTTTCTCTTTCATCCGACGTGATCATACATGTCAGATGAAAGAGAAATGCTACCCCCTAGGGCCCCCGAGACTCCGGGCACCGATAAATTCTCCCACCTCCACCCCTCCCCCGGAGAGCCCAAAATGGTCACGGTGGGGTAGAAAACCCAGCACCTCCCCTGCATCTCTATGAGATCCGACAGTTAACCCCTGTGTAACCATGCCTTTCTCTTCTATTGTGGTATCCTAGAAAATGGCCACCTCCATGGGGATACCAGGAAAAAAATGGTGTGTTTCATGCAAATGCTGTGACGTATGTTTACTGCATAGTGTAACACATTGGGAGTAGTGATGAGTGAACCTGAACTGTAAAGTTTGTGATCTGTACCGTACACCTAGTATTCAGGCACGGACTTCCCTGACAAGTTTGTGTTGCTGTTCAGGTTTGGAAGTGAAAGAAAGCAAGACAGTGATTAAAACTGCAGCATTATACTTACTGAGAACTACAAGCGTCTGTACTTTCGGGCCGGGTATTAACCTACAATTTATTCACTTGACTCTGTCTCCAACAGCCAATCACAGACGCTCATTCGCTGTGACAGCGTCCATGATTTAACTTCAAACTGTGGGAGATTAGAAAAAGCTCAATAGGGTCTTATACAAATAATGTGTGTAGGGTTTTAATTGTTACTGCTCACCTGGGACAGTTGTGTGACCCACAACTGGTATGAAGGTGTGAAAAAGCTGCTGCAGGATCCACACTCCACCCACACAGAGGTGTCAGAACTGAATACAGGGAAGAGAGGACATAGCTTCCTGGATCCGTGCTGCTGGAGGAGGAGATGTCGGAGGAGGAGAGATGAGGTTGGGAGAAGAGAAGAAAATCTGCGGCATTCACCAGCATTGACATGCATTCCCATTGGGCTCCATGCATCATTTGTACGCTTGCAGAGGCTTGCGTACAAATCATGCTTCCTTGAACGCACAGAAAATGCAACAAGTTGTGTTTCTGTGCTCCAAGAAAATGCGCATGCGGATGCAAACACGTCCATCCACAGGTAAGATCATGCAACGTGCGTCCCCATGTTAAACATAGGGACGCACAATGCACGCGTCGCCGCACGCGTTCAGCCCCTGCCATGCGCAGCAGAGCCGAACGCAAATGTGAAACCAGCCTTACCCTGTGTGTCCAATGTCGGAACGAGGTTAAAGATTAACTTCCAACAACTATCACCACCATCAGACTCTAATAAAAGGGGAAGCCACAATGAAAAGACTATATCCCACTGATATATTTACTCTTTATTGGAGGACTTTCTTTGTGTGTGCAACTTGGAGGGGATCCACCGTGACAACAAGCTTGGCCAGCTTGAGGCGGATAACATACATAGTAGCATAGTATTTAAGGTTGAAGGAAGACTTTAATTCCATCTAGTTCAACCCATAGCCTAACATGTTGATCCAGAGAAAGGCCACAAAAAACCCTATGTGGCAACAGCTCCACATTGGGGAAAAAAAATTCCTTCCTGATTCAACATATGGCAATCAGACTAGTTCCCTGGATCAATGCCCTATCAAAGAATCTAGTATATATAACCGGTAATATTATATTTTTCAAGAAAGGCATCTAGGCCATTCTTAAATGTTAGTAGTGACTCACTCATTACAACATCATGTGGCAGAGGTCCATAGTCTCACTGCTCTTACAGTAAAGAATCCACGTCTGTGATTATGATTAAACCTTCTTTTCTCCAGACGTAGAGGATGCCCCCTTGTTCCTGTCTCAGGCCGAAGAGTAAAAAGATCATTAAAAAGGTCTCTGTACTGTCCCCTCATATATTTATACATTATTATAAGATCACCCCTAAGCCTTTGTTTTTTAAAAAAAAAATAACCCCAAGTTTAAAGGGAACCTGTCACCCCAAATAACCCTTATAACCTAATAATACCTGTCCCTGCAGCCTTACAATACATTCTAAAACATCCCTGTCTCACCTTTTGTAGTAATCTACAAGTACAATAATGTAGTTTGCAAACTTACGAAAATCTTGTCAGAGGGGCGTTCCTCCAAGGAATTTTGACTGGTAGGCGGGTCCCCTGTGCCGCGCTACCCCTGCCTCGTTGCTGTAATATGCCCTAATGGGCGTCATTGTACAAATGCATAGCGTAGGGTCACTTCCGGTCGCGGGTCTTACAGGCAGACTTCGCGCATGCGCAGATTGCATGCTGAAGTCTGCCTGTGTGCGACTGGAAGTGACGCAGCGATCCCGGCGTCCCGGAGGGAGCTGTCCATGGTCCCTGCACTGTAAGATCGTGAAATTATAGACCTTGTCCTTGTTCCTGGAATTTCACAGTTTTACAGTGCAGGAGCTGTCCAAGGTCTGTGGTGCTGAAGCTGGTCAGCACCCAGCTATAATGATCAGGACCATGGACAGCTCCTAACTCCTGCTCACCGCAAGAGAATACAGTAATTTACAGGACAGCGGTAATTGCTGCCTTTATTAAACAAGTGCATTAACCCCTGCACACACAGTCTGACATGTCAGTTTGTGTCCAGGGAGTGTGGACATAATTGGACACAAACAGCTATGACAGAAACATGGGGTTAAACCTATATAACCGGCTTGTTTACCGTATTTGCAACCTCCCGGCTGACATGCAGCACAGAGGCTGCAGATGGGGTTAATAATATGCCGGATTTTGAATGTTTGCGCTATCCATGGTGCTAATGTTAATACATTAGCACCATGGATAGCAATTACCACATCATTCAACCGTTCTGCTGTCACCGCTGCAGTGACAGCTGAATGGATACTGTGTCGGCAACCTGGCAAATTCAAACATCGCTGCTTTGACACAAGCAGTGTTAGAATACGCCGGTAAATGCTGTCGGCGGTCCTGAAGTTTGCTTCAGGACCACGGACAGCATCACACTGACATGCACCACACACTCACTCATGCAGCACACTCGCAGCACACTCACATGCATACAGCCATGCACCACACTCACATAAAACATGCACAACACTCGCATCACTGTCATGCATCAAATACGCTCCGTGTTTGATGCATGACAGTGTGCCTCCAGCTTTGGTCAGCTGAAATCCCAGTGCAGTTTACCTTGAACTACCATCTTTTCAAGAATAGCATTATGGTGAATAACAAAGGGTCAGCAATGATGAAGATTTTGAAACTGAAGATGTCTTAATTTGTAAGAGATGAGTTGTACGATTTGGCATGAGATTTGGGACCATCAAAAGAGGTTTCAGAACTGCTATCATCAAGACTGCATGAGAAAACCTTGCTTGAAAAAGTAGCAAAGGTATTCTACTTATGATCCAGAAAAAAGTGCATTTCTGCAAAAATTGTCATTGTATATTGCCATAACATGCATGGTTTAAATGAGGAATTGGGTATTCCAATCTATAACTTAAATAAATGTTAATTGATAGCTCAAAGTTGAGTTTAACATGTGTCCTCCCTCATTTGGTGTAGTCCCAATTGGCTATACAATTTTTCATTGTGAAGAATATAAAGACCTGTAACGTTAGTCATTGAGCAACATCACAAACACCTGTTTTGACCTTAAAAAAAGGTATGCTCTCAGATAGTAATGTGAATGCACCAAGAAGCCTTGTTTTCTGTGCATGTGGAACAGCAAAACATTGTGTAGAGATGAATTGGTCTCCCATGACCTGACCTGGGCAAACCTTGTCATCCAAATATTCTACATGAGCCACTCGTCGACAGAACATTCTTATATTACCTCATTTGCACATTAAACTGGGTATCATGACGCAAGTTGTTAAAGCTTTACCAACAGAAAGAAACTGCTTCAAGTACGTCATGTTGGCATTTCCTATATGTGTGCTTGATGGCCCACAGATTTGACAGCTCATCAAAGATGAACATTTTATCGGGACAATCTAAGAACTCCAAAAGAGTGCTTGGTTATTATTCAAAAACATTGTCAAGGACTTTTTTCGAAATACATAAGCAAACAATTATATAGAAATTGTCCAGAAACTCTTGAAGAGCTGCAAAATGCTTGGTTGCAACATCAGCATCAAGGTGTATTTAATGTATAGTCATTATCTCTGAAAACCTTGATGCAGTTAGTGATGAGCAAAGTGAACGATTCAACCAAGCAACTAGGAAAGAAGATGGGAATCCAGGTGTGCCACGGTCCGCGCTGCTCCAAATGCAAAAACTCACCAAAGAGTCAAATTTTCCTTGAGCAAATTTCCAAACTTTATTTTCTTCCTCCTACGCGTTTCGGCGCCTAGCCTGGCACCTTCATCAGGGATATGAAGGTGCCAGGCTAGGCGCCGAAACGCGTAGGAGGAAGAAAATAAAGCTTGGAAATTTGCTCAAGGAAAATTTGACTCTTTGGTGAGTTTTTGCATTTGGAGCAGCATGGACCGTGGCACACCTGCATTCCCATCTTCTTTCCTGGATTTCACCACTGGTCAGTGGTAGGTGGAGGTCCTGCAGCAGCTCTTGATTGCTTCACGCTTACAAACCAGTTGTGGGGATCACAACTGCACCAGGTGAGTGGATCCACAATACCACCCTTCTCTACAGTGTCACTAGTGATAGGGCACTATTGCGCCTCTTGTCCCCCACCCCTTTTATATTTTTAACCAAGCAACTATGAGCTTTACCTTAAGTGTTACATAACTTTACTACTTGCACACAATTTGACTTACAATAACAATACAGCCTTTGTATACACAAAATTGCTTTAAATAAATATTACAATCAGGTTATTTTTTTGCATTTTTTTCTATTGTATGCACATTTTGTAGGGTTTTTGAGAGAAAGGGAGGTTATTCTAAAGTTTAAAAGTAGTTGGGATTGAAAAAACTGAGGTCACCTTTGAATTCAGAAGCCAAAAGGTAGTCAAAAACAAGTGTCCGAACTAAAGCAACAAAAATTGTGTTCCCCAGTGATAGCCATCAAAATAGATGTACCGTATATACTCGCGTATAAGCCGAGTTTTTCAGCCCAAAAATTGGGCTGAAAAGTACCCCCTCGGCTTATACGCGAGTACACCAACGCAAGTGCCGCCAAACCGCCCGCCCGCCATCATGAGTATACATGCGCCCCCCCCCCATCAATATCCAGGGCCCCCCCTTGCAGGCCACACCTGTAAAGGAAGATCCTTATACTTACACCTGCGCCCGCCGCCGGCCCCCGCTCTGCACCGCGCTCCTCCATCTTCTTCCGTCTTCCTCCTCGGTCGCACAGGCAATGACGTCAGCCTGTGCGAGTCATTGCCTGTGCGACCGAGGAGGAAGACGGAAGAAGATGGAGGAGCGCGGTGCAGAGCGGGGACGGCGGCGGGCGCAGGTGTAAGTATAAGGATCTTCCTTTACAGGTGTGGGCTGCAAGGGGGGGCCCTGGATACTGATAGGGAGGGGAGCGCATGTATACTCATGGTGGCGGGTGGGCGGCCGGTATATCGCTGCGGCTGCTGCCATGTATACCCCTGGGGCTGCTGCCAAGTATACCCCTGGGGCTGCTGCCATGTATACCCCTGGGGCTGCTGCCATGTATACCCCTGGGGCTGCTGCCATGTATACCCCTGGGGCTGCTGCCATGTATACCCCTGGGGCTGCTGCCATGTATACCCCTGGGGCTGCTGCCATGTATACCCCTGGGGCTGCTGCCAAGTATACCCCTGGGGCTGCTGCCATGTATACCCCTGGGGCTGCTGCCATGTATACCCCTGGGGCTGCTGCCATGTATACCCCTGGGGCTGCTGCCATGTATACCCCTGGGGCTGCTGCCATGTATACCCCTGGGGCTGCTGCCGTGTATACCCCTGGGGCTGCTGCCGTGTATACCCCTGGGGCTGCTGCCGTGTATACCCCTGGGGCTGCTGCCGTGTATACTCCTGGGGCTGCTGCTGTGTATACTCCTGGGGCTGCTGCTGTGTATACTCCTGGGGCTGCTGCTATGTATACTCCTGGGGCTGCTGCCGTGTATACCCCTGGGGCTGCTGCCGTGTATACCCCTGGGGCTGCTGCTGTGTATACCCCTGGGGCTGCTGCTGTGTATACCCCTGGGGCTGCTGCTGTGTATACTCCTGGGGCTGCTGCTGTGTATACTCCTGGGGCTGCTGCTGTGTATACCCCTGGGGCTGCTGCTGTGTATACCCCTAGGGCTGCTGCTATGTATACTCCTGGGGCTGCTGCTGTGTATACTCCTGGGGCTGCTGCTGTGTATACTCCTGGGGCTGCTGCTGTGTATACCCCTGGGGCTGCTGCTGTGTATACCCCTGGGGCTGCTGCCGTGTATACCCCTGGGGCTGCTGCCGTATATACCCCTGGGGCTGCTGCCGTGTATACTCCTGGGGCTGCTGCCGTGTATACCCCTGGGGCTGCTGCTATGTATACTCCTGGGGCTGCTGCTGTGTATACTCCTGGGGCTGCTACTGTGTATACCCCTGGGGCTGCTGCTGTGTATACCCCTGGGGCTGCTGCTGTGTATACCCCTGGGGCTGCTGCCGTGTATACCCCTGGGGCTGCTGCCATGTATACCCCTGGGGCTGCTGCCATGTATACCCCTGGGGCTGCTGCCATGTATACCCCTGGGGCTGCTGCCATGTATACCCCTGGGGCTGCTGCCATGTATACCCCTGGGGCTGCTGCCGTGTATACCCCTGGGGCTGCTGCCGTGTATACCCCTGGGGCTGCTGCCGTGTATACCCCTGGGGCTGCTGCCGTGTATACTCCTGGGGCTGCTGCCGTGTATACTCCTGGGGCTGCTGCCGTGTATACTCCTGGGGCTGCTGCCGTGTATACTCCTGGGGCTGCTGCCGTGTATACCCCTGGGGCTGCTGCTATGTATACTCCTGGGGCTGCTGCTGTGTATACCCCTGGGGCTGCTGCTGTGTATACCCCTGGGGCTGCTGCTGTGTATACCACTGGGGCTGCTGCTGTAACACTGCTGGGGCCTGTATATACCACTGGGGGGGCCTGTATACCACACTGCTGGGGGCTGTATACCTGTGCTGAGGTCCACCCTCGGCTTATACACGAGTCAATAGGTTTTCCCAGGTTTTGGGGGCAAAAGTAGGGGGGTCGGCTTATACACGGGTCGGCTTATACACGAGTATATACGGTAGATTACCAATACTATTGGGCACCTTAGTGGTACCCCCACACCCTTCCCCTGTTTCTCTTTTATAGTGGACATATTTGGCCAGTCTCTCACCCAAACAAGCAAAATTGTACTCAACATTTTCAAATAAGGGTATTTATGCTTTTAAGAAAAGCAATAAAAGCCAGTTGTAAATAAATATACTATGATTTATTTTATATTCTTCAGTTAGTTTACACCACTTATATATTAAATCACTATAATGTGAATACTGTAGATATTCACATCAAAAGAGGTAGACTTAAGAGGGAGACCGTGACATAATGTATAAAGTTTGAATTTATGCCCTTGAACTAAAGATGCAAGTTATAAGATGCTTAGAATTTTCATGTGTTCCATTTCTTTTTCTTGTAAGGTAACAAGACAGTTGTATGAACCTCTGGTTATGGGCATCATTCACTGGTTCACAAATAATAAAAAATTTGAAAGTCGTGATACTGTGGCTTTACTTGATTCTATTTTGGTAAGTTTTTTTCTCCAATGGCTCGTTGTTAGGCCTATTTTGTCGACTGTGAATATTTTGTTGTTTTTTTTCACCTGAAAGAAAATCTATGGAATATGGACCCCTGGCAAAAACTATAGAATCACCTGGCTCGGAGGATGTCCATTCAGTTGTTTAATTTTGTAGAAAAAAAGCAGATCACAGACATAGCACAAAACTAGTCATTTCAAATGGCAAATCTCTGCCTTTAAGAAACACTAAAAGAAATCTTGAAAAAAAAAATGTGCTAGCCAGTAACGGTTACTTTTGTAGACCAAGCAGGGGGAAAAATTATGGAATCACTCAATTCTGAGGAAAAAATTATGGAATCATCCTGTAAACTTCATCAAATAAGATCTGCTCATTATTCTGCATCTAAAAAGGAGTGATTACACCTTGGAGAGCTGTTGCGCCAAGTGGACTGACATAAATCATGGCTCCAACACGAGAGATGTCAACAAAGAAGAGGATTATCAAACTCTTAAAAGAAGGTAAATCATCACACAATGTTGCAAAAGATGTTGGTTGTTCACAGTCAGCTGTGTCTAAAATCTGGTCCAAATACAAACAACATGGGAAGGTTGTTAAAGAGAAAAATACTCTTAGACCAAGGAAGACATCAAAGCGTCAAGAGCGGAAACTTAAAGCAATATGTCTCCAAAACAGGAAATGCACAACAAAAGAAATGAACGAATGGGAGGAAACTGGAGTCAATGTCTGTGACCGAACTGTAAGAAACTGCCTAAAGGAAATGGGATTTACATACAGAGAAGTTAAACAAAAGCTATCATTAACAACTAAACAGAAAAAAACTAAGTTACAATGGGCTAAGGAAAAGCAATCGTGAGTGGACTGTGGATGACTGGATGAAAGTCATATTCAGTGATGAATCGCGAATCTGCATTCGGCAAGGTGATGATGCTGGTGTCATTCCAATGAGACTTATAAAGATGGCTGCATGAAGGGAATATGCAAATTTCCACAGTCATAGATTATATGGGGCTGCATGTCGGGTAAAGGCACTGGAGAGATGGCTGTCATTACATCTTCAATAAATACCCAAGTTTACATTGATATTTTGGACACTTTTCTTATCCCATCAATTGAAAGGATGTTTGGGGATGATGAAATCATTTATCAAGATGATAATGCATCCTGCCATAGAGCAAAAACTGTGAAAACATTCCTTGAAAGAAGACACATAAGGTCAATGTCATGGCCTGCAAATAGTCCAGATCTCAATCCAAGTGAAAATCTTTGGTGGAAGTTGAAGAAAATGGTCCATGACAAGGCTCCAACCTGTAAAGCTGATCTGTCAACAGCAATCAGAGAATGTTGGAGCCAGATTGATGATGAGTACTGTTTGTCAGTCATTAAGTCCATGCCTCAGAGACTGCAAGCTGTTATAAAAGCCAGAGGTGGTGCAACAAACTACTAGTAATGTATTTAAGTGTTGTTTTGTTTGTTTGTCATGATTCCATAATTTTTTCCTCAGAATTGAGTGATTCTACAATTTTTTTCCCTCTGCTTGGTCTGAAAAAAATTACCCTTACTGACTACCACATTTTTTATCTTGATTTCTTCTAGTGTTTCTTCAAGGCAGAGAGTTGCCATTTGAAATGACTTTAATTTTGTGCCATGTGTGTGATCTGCTTTTTTTTTTCTACAAAATTAAACAACTGAATGAACACATTATATATATATATATATATATATATATATATATATGGGAAGGAGAAGGGTGGAAGAAATATTTGAAGTAAAAAAATTGGTCATGATGCACTGTTATGGGGAAGGATCAGCTGCTAACTTTGCTATAAGGGTAATGTACCCCAATTCTGTATTAATGTCCCGCATCTTGGGTCACTTTCAGGTATAAATGTCCCCCCATTCTGATAAATATGTCCCTGACCCTGGTACATATGTCCCCATCCTGATATATTGTCCCCCATGCTGTGCCCATTGGGGTATAGATGGCCCTATCCTGGTATATATAGCCCTCATCTTCCTGAGCACATCCTGGTGTATGTGGTCCCATACCAGTGTATATGCCTCCCATCAAGCTGCAGAAAAAAAAATTATTATATATATATATATATATATATATAATTTTTTTTTCTGCAGCTTGATGGGAGGCATATACACTGGTATGGGACCACATACACCAGGATGTGCTCAGGAAGATGAGGGCTATATATACCAGGATAGGGCCATCTATACCCCAATGGGCACAGCATGGGGGACAATATATCAGGATGGGGACATATGTACCAGGGTCAGGGACATATTTATCAGAATGGGGGACATTTATACCTGAAAGTGACCCAAGATGCGGGACATTAATACAGAATTGGGGTACATTACCCTTATAGCAAAGTTAGCAGCTGATCCTTCCCCATAACAGTGCATCATGACCAATTTTTTTACTTCAAATATTTCTTCCACCCTTCTCCTTCCCATATATATATATATATATATATATATATATATATATATATATATATATATATATATATATAATAATGTATACACACCCACTGCATTTTTCGGGCTACAAGATGCTTTTTTTTCCCCTAACACCGGCGCCGAAAGGTAGGTAGGTGGGTGTAGCAGCGCATATTACATTTTTTTTTTTTTTTTTAAACAGCAGGCACACATAATCACCTGCTGCAGCTGTGGGCGATTGCATGTGCTGGCTATGAAATAAAGTGGAAGTTCACTGCTTCCCACTCACCGTCCATCGCTCCACTGCAGCGCATTGTCCTCTTCTCATGCTGGCCGCTGACAGCATTTTGGGAGTGCAACGCACGACCGTGATGTCATGGTCAGCTGCCGGCATGTGAATATCGCACTGTGGTGTAGCGATGGATGGTGAGTATATTTGTTTATTTTTATGTGTGTCCCTGTAATAGGGGCCATATAGCAGGATGAGGACCATATACCAAGATGGGGGGTTCCTATATACTAGGATGGGGGATCATAGATCAGGATGGAGGACACATGTACTTGGAAGGAACCCAGGATGGGTTCTCCTCCTATAAACCTGATATATATATATATATGTATAAAGAGAAAAAACTGCACAGCACTCACAGACATAATGTGCACTGGTGCCAGCAGGGACGCTGGGTCAAACAACTAGAAAAAAAATTCTCTGCAGCACTCGGCTACTACCAGTGATGTACATATGCTAACAAGCTGTATATGTATGAGACTGGCACCAGGTCACATTATGTCTGTGAGTGCTGTGCAGTTTTTTCTCTTTTGTATCGTGTGGAGTTGCTGGCTCCATGTCTGCAATGTGCACCCTCATCACCTGCAGGTGGTCTAGGGTCGAGATGGTGTCCGCCCACTTTGTAGTGGTATAGGGAGGAAAAGGAGGGCAGGGATGTCAGTGTAGGACTCATCAGACCTGAAGTCACTTTGTCGCAGTTAATGAGCAAACAGACATTGGCCAATGTATGTACTAAGAACTTCAGAAATAAAAAAAATAAGAATTTTGAGTTTTTTGAAAAAAACTTAAGTTTTTAAACTTTTTTTCTCATATATATATATACAGCTTGTCAGCATATGTACATCATTGGTAGTAGCTGAGTGCTGCAGAGAATTTTTTTTTCTAATTTTTTTCTAGTTTATATATATATATATTTATATATATATATATATATATATATATGTATATATATATATATTTTGTTAACTTATGCCTACTGAATTAATGATAAAATGGATTAGTTTATCTGTCTTGTTTAAGGATGGGATTGTGGATCCTGGTAATAGCACATTGCGAGATTTTTCGGGACGATGTATCCAAGAATTTTTGAAGTGGTCAATAAAGCAGACCACACCGGAACAACAAAAACGGAGCCCTGTAAATACACAATCACTATTTAAAAGACTCTACAGCCTCGCTCTACATCCTAATGCATTTAAGAGGTTAGGAGCAGCTCTTGCTTTCAACAACATATACAGAGAGTTCAGGTGAGTGCTCTGTTGCCTGCTTGATGTGATTTCTGATTTGATAAGTATTGACTTGTAGATGCCAGTGATTACTTTTATGATGGGATGTATTTTCAGTTTATCTATTTGAATTCTGTTCATCTTTAGAGAAGAGGATCCTCTTGTGGAACAATTTGTGTTTGAGATCTTGGTCGTGTACATGCAGAGTCTGGCATTATCTCATGGAGATGAGAAATCCTTAGGTGAGACACATTCTGACTTTGGATAGGCCCCTTTCACATAAGCGGTTCTGTCTGGATACGGCAGATTTACGGCATCTGCCGCCTAATGGCTGACTTGCGGTACTCTTGTGACAAGCCCTATGCATCGTCTATGGGGCTTGCGGCAATTGCGGTTTTGCCGCAATCTGGAAAATCCGCCAGTTGCGGCCACGAAGAAAAACGCAGTTAGCAGCAGGTTTGTATTTCGCCACCGCAAGTGCCGGAGCTGCTGCATCTGGCAGAACTGCACTTGCCGCACCCCTTAGACAATGCATGGGGCTTACCGCAAGTGCGGCCGTTAGGCGGCAGATGCGGTAAATCTGCCGCAAATTAAAAAAAAACCCACTGATGTGAAAGGGGCCTTATTTCCATTCCAGTCTTTGTATTACTACTATTATATTGTGTGTGATACTGTAAGCTGCATGCTCCAAGAATGCTGATCATCTGGACTATTTGCTAAATTCCACTAGCATTAAAAGTTTTTTTTAGTAACTTCCAAGCCTGGTATAGATTTATTTTAGATCAGGTTTAATAGATTAAGAGAAAAAGAACATGTCACAGTGGAGGGGTTGTGATGCAGAGTGACATCTCACAGCAAAGTATTTTTTTTATATTAATCGAGTCTCAATAGTGTTGTCTAAAGTCGACTTTTAAGGATCCTCATCTCATAACCAGAGTGAAGAATGAAAATTGCTTATTTGTGTTTTTGCTTACATAATGCAATCATATTCCACAGCACTGTGGCTGCAGAGATGAAATCTTATGTGCCCACGATGCGTAGACATTGCGTCCAGGCGCACTGTGTTGCCTCCTGTGGGAAGCCAGTGATTTCTGCGAGTGAACGTAGCCACCCGTGCCCATGATCAGTGTTCTGGGCATGGCAGCTTTTCGGGAAGCCACCCTGCATATCTGTTTACGCTGTGAGGAAAACAGCCACGGTGGGCATGGATTTTTTCCAAATCCCATCCTCTTGGCTTGTACTGTACAACGCAGCTGTTTGCATGCAGCAATAACAAGCTGTGTCAAATCATTGCAAACACTGATGGGGAGTACGGGGCCTTACTAATCACACATGTCTGTACTATTATAGATATTATGTAATCTAACACATCTATGCAGGGATATCAGACTGTCATTACATGTCTCACACAGATCATCCTGCTTTTGCTATTGTGGGGGTGTCCTTCTTTCCCTGCTGTTTTATGGCCTGGCAACAGCATACAGGGGAAAAAAGTAAACGTCCTAAAGAGCAGACTGACAGAATATCTGTCCTTTCTGCCTTAACAGCTAATATACATATTAAGAAAAAAGTGGATTTCTCTGGAATAAAACATTGGATTACTTCTATCAAAATATTGTTTTATTCACTTTCTATCAGCACCTTCATGGCTGTGTAGGCGAATTAGAACGGTTGATCTTTCTGACAAATTCCTATTGGGGTGCGTTTACACACTGCGTATTTGCTGCGTATTTTTATGGGAGTGCTCTTGCAGTTTTTGTAGCCAAAACCAGGAGTGGCTGATTAAAACCAGGAGTGGCTGATTAAAACCAGGAGTGGCTGATTAAAACCAGGAGTGGCTGATTAAAACCAGGAGTGGCTGATTAAAACCAGGAGTGGCTGATTAAAACCAGGAGTGGCTGATTAAAACCAGGAGTGGCTGATTAAAACCAGGAGTGGCTGATTAAAACCAGGAGTGGCTGATTAAAACCAGGAGTGGCTGATTAAAACCAGGAGTGGCTGATTAAAACCAGGAGTGGCTGATTAAAACCAGCAGTGGCTGATTAAAACCAGGAGTGGCTGATTAAAACCAGGAGTGGCTGATTAAAACCAGGAGTGGCTGATTAAAACCAGGAGTGGCTGATTAAAACCAGGAGTGGCTGATTAAAACCAGGAGTGGCTGATTAAAACCAGGAGTGGCTGATTAAAGCCAGCAGTGGCTGATTAAAGCCAGGAGTGGCTGATTAAAGCCAGGAGTGGCTGATTAAAGCCAGGAGTGGCTGATTAAAGCCAGGAGTGGCTGATTAAAGCCAGGAGTGGCTGATTAAAGCCAGGAGTGGCTGATTAAAGCCAGGAGTGGCTGATTAAAGCCAGGAGTGGCTGATTAAAGCCAGGAGTGGCTGATTAAAGCCAGGAGTGGCTGATTAAAGCCAGGAGTGGCTGATTAAAGCCAGGAGTGGCTGATTAAAGCCAGGAGTGGCTGATTAAAGCCAGGAGTGGCTGATTAAAGCCAGGAGTGGCTGATTAAAGCCAGGAGTGGCTGATTAAAGCCAGGAGTGGCTGATTAAAGCCAGGAGTGGCTGATTAAAGCCAGGAGTGGCTGATTAAAGCCAGGAGTGGCTGATTAAAGCCAGGAGTGGCTGATTAAAGCCAGGAGTGGCTGAATAAATCCAGTAGTGGCTGATTAAAAGCAGCAGTGGCTGATTAAATGCAGAAGTGGAGCATTGTTTCTATTAGGCCACGTGCACATGCTGAGTATTTGATTAGTTTTTTACCTCCTGATTTGTAGCCAAAACCAGGAGTGGATGATTAAATACAGAAGTGGTGCAGGTGTTTCTATTAGACTTTTCCTCAAATTACCCACTCCTGGCTTTGTCTACAAATCATGAGGTAAAAAAACTCATCAAATACTCAGCGTGTGCACGTGGTCTAATAGAAACAAGTGCTCCACTTCTGTATTTAATCACCCACTCCTGGTTTTAATCAGCCACTCCTGGTTTTAATCAGCCACTCCTGGTTTTAATCAGCCACTCCTGGTTTTGGCTACAAAAACTGCAACAGCACTCGCTTAAAAATACGCAGCAAATACGCAGTGTGTAAACACACCCTTAAAGTGTAAAACTAGATCAGGGTTAAACTTGTACACAGAATAACAATATTAGTCAGTAATATGTAGTATTTTCATCTTAAAATCTAATGGAACATGGGTAGAGATGAGCTGACCTGTGGAAGTTCAAGTTCTGGGGGTTCAGCCAGACTTTAGATAAAATTCTGTTTTGGACTCGAACTTGACCCGAACCTCATTGGCAGTAACTGATTGGGCAGTTTGGCTCTCTGCCTATATGCAGCCAGCCATAAACAAAGCACTACCGGGGAAGGGCCGGTGGAGTTTTGGTCATCTTCTTTTGTACACCCTTCATCTTGTAATGCCGATTTTACCCTCAGTGTAATGCAAACACTGCAAGTAACTCGTACTGGGTCGAGTACGGAGTGTACCCGAGCACAGCAATAATCACTACAGTAGATTGCACATGTAAAACACCCAAACACAAACACTGATTTATTTTTATTTTTTTGTAAAATCTGTGTCTGGCATGAACATGAAACTTTAAAGTTTAGGTCTGTTTATCTCTAAACATGGGTAAAAAAAACCCTGCTAATTATGCAGATTTTTGGGGGGGTTCTAAAACTGCTTAATTTCTCAATAATTTGCTTTGTTTCTTATCCTTACAGGTACCATTCAGCAGTGTAGTGATGCCATTGATCATTTAAAACGCATTATCATCCAAAAAGCCAGCAACCTAAATAAGTCATCCAAAAGACGCATACCCAGGTACCTGCAATGTAATTTCTCCTCCTGTCTTTCCTAAAATTTTTAAAGTATTATTATACAATAGATGGCGGCCCGATTCTAAAGAATCGGGTAGTCTAGAATCCATATATAGTTTATTTACTAATAGTTATGGGAGTGCGGTGAAATGAATTGTGTGTATACAGGCGGCTCTGTGGGTAGCACAGTATACGGTGGCTCAGTGGTTAGCACTGCGCGGTGGCTCAGTGGTTAGCACTGCGCGGTGGCTCAGTGGTTAGCACTGCGGGTGGCTCAGTGGTTAGCACTGCGCGGTGGCTTAGTGGTTAGCACTGCGCGGTGGCTCAGTGGTTAGCACTGCGCGGTGGCTCAGTGGTTAGCACTGCGCGGTGGCTCAGTGGTTAGCACTGCGCGGTGGCTCAGTGGTTAGCACTGCGCGGTGGCTCAGTGGTTAGCACTGCGCGGTGGCTCAGTGGTTAGCACTGCGCGATGGCTCAGTGGTTAGCACTGCGCGGTGGCTCAGTGGTTAGCACTGCGCGGTGGCTCAGTGGTTAGCACTGCGCGGTGGCTCAGTGGTTAGCACTGCGCGGTGGCTCAGTGGTTAGCACTGCGCGGTGGCTCAGTGGTTAGCACTGCGCGGTGGCTCAGTGGTTAGCACTGCGCGGTGGCTCAGTGGTTAGCACTGCGCGGTGGCTCAGTGGTTAGCACTGCGCGGTGGCTCAGTGGTTAGCACTGCGCGGTGGCTCAGTGGTTAGCACTGCGCGGTGGCTCAGTGGTTAGCACTGCGTGCGGTAGTGGTTGACAGCACATCACCGTCGGCTCATGTACACTACGCACTACATGTTTAGATGATAGCGGTAAAAGTGTACACACGTACATCATAAGACAAACGCACATACAACACACACACAAATTTATATAGATGTAGAGGTATATACACATACTTATTGCATATAGACAAAGGCACACATTAATATTACACACAAATGTATATAGATGTAGAGGGAGGTGATACACATGAGTTGCGAGTACACAACGACCTGTATGTATCGAAACAATAATATGAGGAGAGCGGAGGCTGAAGGGCAGAGGAGAGCGGAGGCAGAGGAGAGCGGGGCTGGAGGGCAGAGGAGAGCGGAGGCTGGAGGGCAGAGGAGAGGGGTGGGCAGAGGAGAGGGAGGCTAGTAGAGCGAGGCTGGAGGCAGAGGGAGGTGGAGGCAGAGAGGGGAGGCTGTAGGGCAGGCGAGAGGAGGCTGGAGGAGAGGGGAGGCTGAGGGAAGAGGAGGCTGGAGGAGAGGGAGCAGAGGAAAGCGGAGGCTGAGGAGAGGGGAGGCTGGAGGGCAGAGGAGGGAGGCTGGAGGGCAGAGGAGGCTGAGGCAGAGGAGGCAGAGGAGAGTGGAGCTGAGGAGGGGAAGCTGGAGGGCAGAGAGGAGGCAGAGGACAGGGGAGGCTGGAGGAGAGGGGAGGCTGGAGGGCAGAGAGGAGGCAGAGGACAGGGGAGGCTGGAGGAGAGTGGAGGCTGGAGGGCAGAGGAGAGGGAGGCTGGAGGGCTGAACACTCACTGGACTGTCGGCGGTCAGTTAGCTGCACGGAAAGTTCCACCGCCGGTCCCTGAACCGCACGGAGGTAGACTGGAACTTCCGAGAGCGGAACGTTCCTCCGCCGGTCCGTGTAGCCGCAGGGACGAAGGCCGGAACTTCCGAGAGCGGAACGTTCCTCCGCCGGTCCCTGTAGCCGGGCGCCGCCTGGCTACCCCGCACTGGTGACGTCACCACCATGGTCCGGAGGCCATCACGGAAGTAACCTTCGGGTTTTCCGGAAGTGGCCTTCGGGTTTTATATTATAGATTGACTTTCTCCTCACTGTGGCAATATTAATGATATTCCTGATTGTCCAAATGTGGATATTTAGAATTGTCATCTGTCGCTACAAATAATAGCTATTAAAGGGGGGTTGACCGCTTTCTCTTGTTTAGTGCAGCTTTCCTGACAAAATTACCGGCACTTCTGTGCATACTATGTTGGAGGAGTACGTGGCAGGACAGATTTCTATGTCAGTTTGTACAGTTGGACAGCAGTGCTGGTTATTTTGTGAGTAAAGTGTCCAACCCTTTTAAGAAGGCAAACTGTAATTAGTCATATGGTTTAGTCAGATCTGAAAAAGAAAAGCTACCTATCTTCCACTATCTTTGAGTATTTGAAAGCAGCTTCACTCTATACAGCATTAGGTCACAGGTCACACCTGGGCTTTTTTTAGTGGGGTTTCAGTGGTTTGTGCCATAACAAAATTCCCTTTCTCTTCACCCTTTGATTAGTCTCAGTTTGATCATTTTCTATCTGTATGACATCACAAAATTTACAGTTTGGTTAAGAGATAGCTACATCACCTGTGCTTTTAAGCAGGTATAAGTATGATGCCTCTATCCTTGTTGGTTATGGATCAAGTGATTTAGCTATCGTCACCCATATATTAGAATGACATACCGTACTTTACTGTTGACTATATTCAAGTATGGGATATTCTGTATCTCTAATTTTTATTTAAAGGGAACCTGTCTGGTGGTTTATGCCCCTGCAGCTATCACTGTCTGTAGCTGCAACTTTATAAGACCAGTCTAATCATCCCTGTCTGAGCTCCTAGTGTAATGTGAAAGGTGAAAGAAAAGCATTTATACTCTTACATTTCAGTCCCCACCTTGAAGGAGGGGGACTGTTTGGCAAGATAATAGTTAACTCACTTTTAACTTGGATAGCTAAAGGACCTGTGTGATGTAACGATCATGTGACCATAGTTGGCGGAGCTAAGCCAGCAAACATATTATGTTCTATGAGAACTTAGCTCCGCCTATTGTAGTCACATGGTTATGACATCACATCAGGTCTCCCAACATGTTCTAGCACAAGGATGAAATATTAACTATTAACCTGCCGAACAGTCCCTGTCCTCCAAGCTGGGACTGACTGCCTCATTACATAGGAAAATGTATGTGTATAAATGCTTTTCTTTCACATTATACTATGAGCACAGACAGGGACGATTAGACTGGTATTATAAAGCTGCAACTACAGACAGTGATAGCTGGGGAGGCATAAACCACCTGACAGGTTCCCTTTAATTTAAATTCTCAAATTGTTATAGGGGTTACATTTTAGTTTCCCTGATGCAGATTCTAACCTCTGTGCTACACTGTTTATATAGGAAACAGCTGGTGACAGGTTCCCTTTAAAGTGCAGCCGCAACCAGTAAGCCCTTATATACAGAATTTTAGAATATTGTATATATGTTCCCAAGCCGATCTTTTTAGCATAAAAAAGAGCTTTTATTATACTCACTGATCTTGAACCTGCGCCTCCTCTCTGCTTGCTAATATTATCAAATACCTTCAATTAGACATTTAGTATAGTTCTCCTGATTAACTATATTGCTTATTTCATCCGCAGGGTATTACAGCTTAGGTTTCCATCGTTACGACCACTAGCAACCCCTCACTATATTAGTGGTCAAAACCATGGATACCTAAGCTGCAATGTCCTGCAGATGAGGTAAAAGGCATGGCTAATCAGAAGAACTATACTAAAGTCCTAGGTCATGTCCCTGACTTTGATTCAAGCTCATGGGCTGAGCTCGCATTATTCCCAGCATATGTCGGCTCATCCGATCAGCCCAACATATGAAGCTAATTGGTGCGGGTGAATTAGAGATCCACCTGCACCTGTTAACTAAGTAGATTGCGCTGTCAAACTCCGAAAGTGCAATTCTGATGTCATCGGCGACCCTGAGACTTGAACTCTGGGCGCTGATGTGTTGCCATGATGAGAAGGATGACCCTGGTCGCTGACATGACCTACTTCCTATGAACTGTGCGATCAAAACATTCCATCTACCCAAAAATGGTATCATTAAAAACATCAGCTCAAATCCCAAAAGTGAGCCATCACACAGCCCCAGATCCTGGAAAATAAGAACTCTACGGGTCTCAGAAACTGGTGACAAAAGCGTAAACTTTTTTTTTTTTTTTCCCCGCCATGTAGATAAAACAATAACATGTTTGATATCTACAAACTTGTACCAACAAGAGGAAACATACTGACAGGTCAATTTTACCATATAGTGAACATGATAAATTTAATAAAAAAATCATGAAATTGTAGTTTGTTTTTTTTAGCAATTTCACCGCACTAGAATTTGTTTTCCATTTTCCAGTACTCTATATGGTAAAGTGAATGATGTTATTCAAAAGTACAACTCGACCCGAAAAAAAACAAGCCCTCATATCTCTATAATGATTGAAAAGTACAAAAGTTATGGAAGAAGAGAAGGAAAAACGGAAAATCTCTGGGTGGTTAATAATCAGTATGCAATGAGGACCACTTCACACTGGACGTTTTTGACCTGTTTTTGGTACTGCTTTGCGTCTGCCAGTAAAGTGAATGGGATTTTCAATTTGCTGTGGAAACGTCAGCATTTTTGACTGCTGCATTAGTGGTGCGAATTCGCATCCACAAAATAATGAGAAGGTCAATTAGTGCTCTGTTTTCCACACCGCAAATGCTCCATTTCTTACCCTCTGCGGCAAACCCCAGAGACGTGTTTTTCTCAGGCATTGGCAGCATCTGTGGGTATGGTACTGAGAGAGCCCCAGGCTAAGTCACCTTGTCACGACCTGTCAGTACCATGCCCACAGATCCTGCTAATGCCTGGAAGAATGATTTTTTTGAGAGAAGTGAACCGGGCACTAACCTGCTGCAGATTCCTTGCTGAAGTCGGCGGTGTCTTGGATCCGGTGGTCTGCTGAAGAAAAGACTCTTGACATTTGAAGAGAGTAGCGGCACATGGATTGAATCCAAATTTTCCGGCTTTTATTGGTGCATCAAGTTACAGATGGTGCAGGGAGGGGGGGTGCTGAAAGTGCAACGGACCGTTTCGAGGTACTCCTCTTCCACGGGCTAACCGAGTGACTGCTGGAGCCTCCATTTTGTGGGAGGATCTCCTGCAGTCCACCGGCTGAGTGAAATTAAAAATAATCAATACAAATATCCTTCATAATAAAACATCGAATAAGGCATAGAAATTACAGTGCTATCAGGGGATCTTACCCAGTGTTCGGACATAAAAACCTGCAGAGCTCGATAGATTAATTGGTATGGTGGGGTTACACGTCCCGATATCGCGGCGATATCGGAGGCAACGCCGCGGGAGCGCGCATTTTTTCAGCCCTTTTCCTGATATCGCATCGCCGGTTTACACGCTGCGATATCGGGAAACAACGTCCCTCCGATGTGTACGCCCACCAACCCAGTAACGACCATTTAACATGGGAGTTAATGGGTGAGGTGCGAGTACAGATCGGAGTTGGGCTGTCACACGCTGCGATGCTGGTACAACGGCTATGCGATATCGGAGAGTTGAATAGCTCTGCTATTCAACTCCGATATCGTTTTGGCATCGTTCCAGCATCGCGTTGTACGCTCAAACCGTACAACGCGCGAGCGATATCGGGTCCAACTCGCGACCCAACTCCGACAAAAAGTCACGTGGCCGATATCGCGGCGTGTAAACCCACCAGTAGATTTACCTTACCGTAGCAGTTTGATTGAGGCAGTTACCTTACCATAGCAGTTTGCCTGGAAGAATGACCTCACTGGGGAGGGTAATAAAGTGTGTGTGTCTCTGTTGTGTCTGCCTGTGTTCCCCAAAAAAGGAGCACAAGTGGATGATATATTTGTGATACTTTTTAGCCAAAAAAGAGGATCCATTTTTGGTGCAGAAACCAGATGCGGCAGGTGCGGTATAGTTGCGGTTTTGGCAGTTGCAACCGCGAAAAAAACGCGGTAAGCAGCGTTTAGTTTTCGCTGCCGCAAGTGCCGAAACCGAAACTAAACCGCACCTGCCGTAAGCCCCTTAGACATTGCATGGGGCTTGCCACAGGTGAACCGCAAGTGTGACGGTTAGGCGGCAGATGCGGTAAATCCACCGCATCTGCCGGGATCAGCGAAAAACGCTGATGTGAAAGGGGCCTAATTGAGGAAATTATTATTATTCCAGGATCTATTGATTAAAATGAACTTTATTCGTGGGAAATTCCTTTTATTGTTTTCTATAAAGCTTAGAAAAATGTTTCAGATTATACAAAATCATCTTTACATTTGCCTATATAAGGTTTCGTTCACGTGGCTTTTTAGGCAGCATGGTATGTCTTATAGGTAACGTATATATATTTAATATTGTGTCAGATGCCAGAAGACCGTAGAAGATTTCTCAGCTCTAACTAAAAAATTATTATTTTTATTCCTGGAATTAGAGGGTTTCCTCAAAGTCAGACAATCAGCCTCCTGAATATTGTGTTTTGGCTTCTACAACAATGTGGCCTCCCTCAGACTGATTGCAGACACAAGGCAATGGAGCTCTTCTTTGAATTTGTTCCTTTGTTGCCTGGTAAGTATTTTTTATTCATAAATAAATCACTTTATTTTTTCATGTTATATATAACCAAATATTCTATGTATTTTTACATGATCTAATCCTTCAAGTCTTTTTATGTAGCTTTGATGAATAATTTCATGAGGTGCAGCGTGATGTATTGGACAGCATGGTTAGACTTTCTCTTATAGAATCTGAGTGCCAGAGTGGTTATCCAAAAATTAATACGTTTCATACATGGTTCAAACATCCAGCACTGTGTTAATGGGGTAGTTCGGTCTAAAATGATAATTCTGTAGTCCCTCTGTGTGACTGCAGAATTATCAATCCTCCCAGTGCCCTTACTGTGCGTTTCAAGGATAAGCCATTTTGTAACCCAGGAACGGGCCACAAAACAAGACTAGTGGGCACGGCCTCAATCCATCCAAGTGTATGGAGTGGGTGTGGCCATCTAATGGGCGTGGTCTTGCTCCATACAATTGTATAGAGTGAGGCCATGTCCACTAGTCTTGTTTTGCTGGGAACATGCATACTACATAACTGCGGTCTCTTTCCTAGAATACAAAATGGCAAATCCTTGCAGCACACAGTGTTTGCGCTGGAAGGATTGGTAATTCTAGTGTCACACAGAGTGACTGGAGTATTATCATTTTAGTCCGGATAACCCCTTTAAGCATTTTTGTTTTATGTAATAGGGAGATGCTCATCTAAGCTCCAACACTATAACAGAATCAAACGGACACTTCAGTCCTGTCTAGTTTTTTCTCTCAACCTTCTGGCATAATTCTTCGGCTTGTGACATGTACCCTATGGGGTAGTACCGGGGTGAGAACCATGGGTTTAATGACCGCGCTCTTACTTTGTAAATTACTACCTGTTTGGTAACCACCTACATAAGAGCATTTCTAAGGCCACAGTCCTAAAGTGCCATTACCTGACACACAGCAGTCTGTGGTTTCTCTTGTCTAGCAAGGTCAAGACTCTATTTTGTTGCTTTTGCTGCTTCTCAAGCCGACATCCAGCTGACTGCACACAACAGACCAAAAGAAGACTCCTGCCTGTGAACTGCATCCTTTCTGGTGCGCTTATTCCTAGGTCCCCAAAACCAATTCCTTCAAGTCTACTACTACATGAAGGGAAATATTCACCTAAGCCAGCTCCTTTTTCACAACTTTTGTAACTGATTCTCAAGCAAGTGAAGTAGTCTCCAAAGATTGAATTGTCCTTTGTCCCCCACAGTGCTTCTTCCGCTCAGTATCCCTAACTCACTCATCAACCCTTTTTCTCTTGCCACCTAATTTATGCTCTCAAGAAGTAATTTTGCAGGTCTTCCAGAGTAATACTTAACGGTATGTGCACACTGAGTCATTTTGCTGGGTTATCGGAGCAGAAACTGGTGGACAACAAGTTTTTGAGTTTTTGCCAGGGCTGTGGAGTCTATTAGTCAAAACTCTGACTCCGAATCTTTCAAGATTACTCATGCTTAAGTGATACATTTATTGTAGTACAATGTGAACATAAGACTTTTAATCATTATTATGATACAATAATCAAGCTATTTAGATTGAACATAATAATAATTTATAATTATATTCAGCACATATTGCATCGAACTACTCTATCCAATTTATCATATATTTTAGAAGTCTGAGTTGGTCCATTTTATTCCGACACTCTAACTAAATGGACACTGACTCTCCGACTCCACAGCCCTGGTTTCTGCCCTAAGGCTACGTTCACACATTGCGCTTTTTCCACAAAAGCTGCGTAAATACCGTATATGCTGTGCTTTTATGGGAAAAAGCGCACGCGTAAAAAGAATCAACATGTCAATTGTTGACGCTTTTTTGCGCACGCTTTCTCCCATAGGCCCCATTATAACCACTGGAATTACATATTGCCGTTCAGACAATGCGCAATTCCAGCGTGTATAATACCGGGTGCTGCAGGATATGATGTCACACGGATGAGGAAGAATCCTGTGTTCCTCCCCTGTGTGACGTGTGACAGTCCTTTTGGCTTTCACAGTGTATTAATGTACACTGTGAAAGCTAAATATAAGTTATCAAAAAGTCTCAAAAATAAAAAAATTGTATATTTACATCTCCGGCAGCTGTTCCTGTTTACCGGGAGCCGAGACATCCACATCTACTGTGCTGCCAGGACCTTCCAGCTGTGATTGACCGGTAGCGGTCATGTAGTATGCACTTCACATATCACATGATCGCAACCGGCAAATCACAGAGCTGTAAGGTCCTTGCAAGACAGTAGTAGGTAAGTATTAATTTTTTTTATTTTAATGTCTTTTGATAACTTTAATTTAGCTTTCACAGTGTGTATTAATACACTGTGAAAGCCAAAAAAACTGTCACACGGAAAGGAACACAGGATTCTTCCTCCCCCGTGTGACATCACTTCTCTCCTGCACTTTTGGGGGAGAAATGCGGCCGTAAAAAGTTACGGTGTGTGAATGCACCACGTTTTTTTTTTACCTGCGCTAAATAGCGTGGCCGCAAAATGTGGCAAAAAACATGCACCCCCAAAAGCCCAGGAAATGTGCAGTGTGTGAACGTAGCCTTAAAGCTTCAACGTTTATTTGGAAGTAGTTTTTTACTGCCAAGAGAAGACCATTTTGCTGCAGGGAATTGTACATGGCAACAAAATGGAACAATGTGTCCATGATTTCACTGCAACCAGTAAGTTGCAAGTGAAATTGCATGCAATGTTGTGATGTGTAACGGTACCCTAAGTTTCAACCATAATGTGTTCTCCTGATTCCATGTACAGTGTAATTAAATTAGTGATGTGTTAAAGTTAACAATGATTGAGCATCTGGGCACCCTACTAATGTGTGAAGTGAACAGTGCCCTATCAAACTGTTAAGGCCCTGTTACATGCTTCAATGGTTGAACGAGCTGACCAAAGATCCAACTTGACCTAGATCACTTGAACGTCGTTCAATGATCGCTAGTGAAATGTCACACATACAGATATCTTTAACGATGCAGCAACGATTCCGCGACAAGCGAACAATACTTGTGGTCGTTTGATTGTCTACGTCCTTCAATTCTGAATAGGCGAAGTCGTTAACAATATCATTATCAGGGTGTCACACACACCGATGCTGCAGATTGGACCGACGATCATCGTCTGGTTTGAGGTCCGGTTCGAAAACCTTCGATCAACGATCAAACGACTTATCATTGATCGGTTCTTTATGTCACATGCAATGACGCCGTTACGACGTCGTTGCTCCACTCAAAAAGCCGTGACGTACAAACGATATCGTTAATGATATCGTAGCGTGTAACTGGCCCTTTAGGCTGGTTTCACACTGCAGTTTTTACCATGATCAGGTTCGATCTGGTTTGTGTGCCAAAACCAGGAGAGGAACTTGCAGAGAAAAACTGTAATTGAAAGATTGACACCTGTCCTGAGTTTTGGAGACGCTCCTTGTTTGGCCTGATCAGGGAAACAAACTGCAGTGTGAAACCAGCCTAAGGGCCACTTCACACTGCGGCGTGATTCGGCCCGGCTCTGTCCGGGAGGACCCAGACAGCCACGCGCCGGATCAGCACACAGGACTGGGGGACTAATATGGCCTCCGGTCCGGTGTGCAGCGCACGCAGCTGCAGCCGCTGACAGGTCAGGACCGCGGCGCCCGCGGTCCTGACTTATCAGCAACAGGAACTGTGTGCGCTGCACACAGGACTGGAGGGCATATTAGCCCCCAGTCCTGTGTGCTGATCCGGTCCGCGGCTGTCTGGGTCCTCCCGGACAGAACCGGACCGAATCATGCCGCAGTATGAAGCAGCCCTTAGTCTCCATCTTTTCACACATTTGGCTTAGTTTAATTTGGGTTTCGCAATGTATATTAATAGACTGCGAAGCCCAAATGGGCTGTGACAGATGTCAGACAGGGGAGGAGGAACAAGATTGTTCCTTCCCTGTGTGACATCAGCGCCGGCGTATTTCTGCTGGGGTTGCACAGTGTCTGAATGGCGATGCGTAATTCCAGCGGTGATAATGGGCTCCTATGGGAGAAAGCGCCGCGCTGCTGCGTAAAGAATTGACATGTCAATTCTTTTTACGCCTGCGCTTTCTCCCGTAAAAGCGTGGCATATTTTTATCTGTGTCTGTACGGCAAAGTGAATTTACATTCACTTTGCCGGCAGAAACAATGCACATTGCTCATTTTTGAAAAGCGCGCGCAGAAAAGCGCTCAAAAATGCACAATGTGTGAATGTAGCCTTAGGTATACAGTGCCTTACCAATGTATTAAATACATCATGCCCTTTGCTTGTAAAGTGGAAGCATAGCTGAATTTTGGGATACTTAAAAATGCAGGAAGAAAGGCAGAAAAACCTGTATTTTGTCTACAGCTTTTTTTACTGACCAGCAATCAGGTTTTGGCTGTAATAAAAGAAAAAATCAGCAAAAAAGCAAGATGTGAACATAAACGTAGAGCCATTACATTTGTTTTTACTTAGTGTTAGCTTCTCTGTGCTACTATTGTGGTACCATTGAATGAGACAAGGATTTTATGTTGCGTTTTTCCAGATACAGCTAGGTCTTTTTTTGTGCACGCTTTATACTTGTATGGTGACTAAATATTCCTGTTTGCAGAAAGATTGAAATGAAACAAAAATATTTTCTTAATGTTTTGATTTATAGTTTGCTCAATGTTCCTCTTTATAGGTACTTTAAGCATTTTGTTTTACAGAGAAAAAATCTCCTTCTACCTGGGTGAATGAGATTATCAAGAAAGAAGGCATCTCCTTTTTTATTCAAAGATTTGAAAGTGCTGGCAGTGTGGATGGCACCCATTGTGGCATATTTTACATTACCACCCTGAAGGACCTGAATAATCCCGCTTTACGAGCTGTGCTCCAGTGGATGGATATGTTACTTGCAGCTCTGGATTGCTACAATACATTTTTGGGTATGCGCGCTGTGAAGCCACAGACATTGCTTGGTAAGTAAACAAGCCTCATTCCCACTTGTATTTTGTACGATTGATTGGTTTTCTTTGATTTCTAGGTAAGCATTTCTTCATGTGTATTCATTCACAGTCATTTGTTGTTCTGCTTGTTTGGTATATGACTTTGGGAATCAAAACCTTTGTAGCTTTCTGAATCATAATTCCTTTTAATGGCCAAGTAAGTTTTAGGTAACTTTTTTCCCTGCTCAATAAGGGCCGGTTTACACATAACGATGTCCCAGCGACCCCACCAACGATGGGGGTCGCAGGGACATCGTTATCTGATCGCTGGTGAGCTGTCAAACAGGCAGACTGACCAGCGAGAACGCTGGTATCTAGGGTAAACAGCGGGTAACTAAGCAGAGCACTCTGCTTAGTTACCCACTGTTAACCCTGGTTACCAGCTCCCAGTGCCGCACAGCGCACGCTGGGATCTGGTAACTAGGGTAAACAGTGGGTAACTAAGCGCAGCACTCTGCTTAGTTACCCGCTGATTACCCTGGTTACCAGCTCCCAGCGTGTGCTGTGCAGTGCTGGTAGGTCGATGATCACGGCGATGCTGGCCGCCCAGCGGGAGACCAGCAACCGAAAAATGGCCCTGGCCATATACCAACAATCAGCGAGCTGATCATCGCATTGTGTCACACATAGTGACATCGCTACGAGGTCGCTGCAACGTCACAAGTTGCAGCTACATTGTTAACGATGTTGCTGCATGTAAACCGGCTTTAATAAGTCAATGATCGTCTGTCCACCCAGCTAGATATTGGTGCCTAGCCTCCTTACCAGGTTGCCATGATAACAGTTAAAAAATGCAACAGATAAAGTGAAATAAATGTACAGCGGTTGATGTAATTGAAGCTTGAAATAGTGCACCAGAGCTCTGAGAGTGCTAAGTAACATCGCTATTACCAAATGTTGCTACTACTTTTGTGTTTGTTTCTAATTCGGTCCATCACAATATTAAGGATTCTCTACTAAGAATGGGCAAACCCAAACTGTAAAGTTCGCAGTCCGTACTGAACACCAAATGTTTGTGCATGGAACCCAAACACTGATTTCCTTGAGAAATCCGTGTCACTGTTTGGGTTCGACTAGGGGGGCAGCAATAGGAAGCAAAATGGTGATTAAAGCTGGAGAATCATACTTACTGAGGACCACACACTTATAACAATACTTTTGGGTCTGCTCATTTAGCCTCATGTTTATTCACTGTATTCCCTGCCCACTCTCTGGGACAGTATCTATGATTGGCTGTTGCAGTCAGACTGCACCCCCCACCCATTGAGCTGGAGTCTGTGATTGGTTGCCATACTCATCAGTGTGTGGCAAAGAACCTGCCATAATATGTGTGTAAAAATAAATCATTTTTTAAAACATTTGTGGAGTTCCCCATATATTGATACTTAGCGCAAATAAAAACACACTGCTGGGAGGTGGTATTTTCACCCTGAGGAGGCCCATAGTTATTTGGTCCACTCCAAGCTAAGAATAGAAGCCCACAGCCACCGCAGAATTTGGCCCATATGTTAGATGTGCCAAATCTTGGCCCTTACCTGCACCAGGGTAATTGGGGTAATATAAGGGGTTAATGACAGCTGACATTAAGCCCTGAATTGGTGGTGTACAGTCCTCTGTCAGACCACCTACATTGCCAATCCTGTAAGTAAATGGTAAAAATAAAGACACAGAGCACATTCCTCCCTCCACCCTCTTTTACCCATTTATTTACTTCAAACACATCCAGCTCCAACTGTAATCCACAACACGATGTTCCACAAAGCCTCCTGGCTCTGTTACATTGCAGTGACATTAAAATGACCACTCTCAATGAGCACCGCTGTCACAATGATGGGACCAAGCGCTTCAGCTGTGAGAGCAGTGGCTTCACCTGGGTTCTCAGCTGCGGTCACTAACGTCACTGCTCTCACAGCTGCGACTGTCATCCAGCTGCTTTACCAAGGCCCTTCATGACAGTCATGACTCTGGTTACCCATCAGCTACAGAATACAATACTAACATCTCTAACCCACAAAGCTGTCCACAGTTCTGCATTCCCCTGTATCTCATCCCTCATCTATCCCCTATATCTCATCCCTAATCTGTTTATCACCCTACCCATGCCCTTCATTTGGCAACTAATCTCAGACCAACATCACTCATAATTCAAACCTTACACTTCCATCTCCAAGACTCTTCTCATGCTGTGCCAGTTTTCTAGAATGCACAACCCCAAAAGTTAAGACTAACATCTAGACCCAGATTATTTTATAACTTTTTTTGAGGACCCTGTAACTATTATTTTTCATAATGATCCTAACATCTTGAAAAAACTCACCATATATCAGCCAGGTCAAATATCCATTGCATCCAGCAGCAGGCTGCCAGCTCCACTGGGAGGTAACACATATGCTTGATTACCGATACTCAGTCCCCTGCAAACCAAGCAATAGGGGCGGTTGTGGCATCTGCATTCAGCCATGCTATCAAGGAGGAAACTGGTGGTATCTGTAGACACTAGGTCACCAAAAGAGTGTCAGTCGCACACGTACATGTGAAGCACGGTGTCAGAGCCAAGCCTGTTGGTCACACCCATGCTATAAGGCCAGGTGGCCTCCGCACCAATACATGCATCACAAATGACAGACGCCCCCCAGAGGGCTCAGCCTCAAACTGCAAAATAACGTCAGCCCGTAACCCACCGTTGCATCTTTTTATCCTTTTGTAATTTGAGGCTGAGCCCTCTGGGGGGTGTCTGTCATTTTGTGATGCATGTATTGGTGCGGAGCTGCCCATCTGGCCTTATAGCATGGGTGTGACAAACAGGCTTGGTTCTGACACTGTGCTTCACATTTACGTGTGTGACTGACGCTCTTTTGGTGACCTGGTGTCTACAGATACCACCAGTCTCCTCCTTGATAGCATAGCTGGATGCAGATGCCACAACCGCCCCCATTGCTTGGTTTGCAGGGGACTGAGCATCGGTATTCAAGCATATGTGTTACCTCCCAGTGGAGCTCCCTAACATCTTGCCCCTATGCATTTAAGCATGCTTTAAAAGCACATTTCTTTAGACAGTCTTATCATTTCAACTCACTAACCTAACACTTGCCTCTCCCCTTTTCCCTTCTTCTAAATGTTAATCATAACTTGCTCCCTCTAACTCATCTGTCCTTCATACAACTATTCGCATGTAAGTGCATGTAGACAATACTGTCTGATGACTGCAGAATGTAGCCTTATATGAAAACAAACATTTATAATAAATATGGCTGGACCAGACACTACAAGCATATTCTACCTACTGTGTCCCCCTATTTGTCCAATGATTGTAAGCTTTCAAGCAGGGCCCTCACCCTCCTGTAGATGTTGAATTTTGTGTTGCTTTTTGTTTTTATTGTCTGTACATGCCCCCACTTTATTGTAAAGTGCTGTGCAATATGTTAACGCTATATAAATAAAAATGATTATTATTATATAATGCTATTTTTCTTTTTGTATTTGAATCTCTGTTTTAGACCCTTCTCAGAAGTCCTCTTTTCTTAAAGCACTACATTATTTCATTAGTCATCTTTCCATGCGTGACATCACGGCAGCACAAGCTTACTACAAAGACTCTTCATTCAGCCCACAAGAAAAAGAGGAGTACAACTACAGCAAGTGCACAATCATAGTGAGAGTCATTGAGTTTGTGACCATGGTCCTGGATAACTGCCAGCAGGATTTCTGGAAGGTAAATGCTGGAGTCACTTCATCTTTGTCTATTGATTTTACAAACCATGACGTGTGAAAATTGTCGAGAAAAATAAAGGGATAAACCATCTTGAATAATCATAACGTCTTGCCTTCTGCTCCCAGACAAGTTGTAAGGATATGCACCCTGAGATTTCAGAACTGAATAATAAGCGGTCATGGATCTTCACAGCAGTTACAAACTGTAATACAGGATAGTGATGGGGTGTCCTGACTGCTGGCCAGCAAACGCAGTATGCCTGACGCACTTACCTCAATCCGTTATGCTAATGCACACTCTTACGGGCCAGGTTACTTTTCACTCACCTTCATGTCCTGAAAGGGGTCTTTGGCGGAGCCTTTCCCAGCTGACAATAGCGGGTTGGCTGGGCACACAGGGTACAGTCATATAAAACACACTAGTACAAACCAGAAAAAGCGCTGCCGGTACAAGCAAAGTATAAGGAAAGGCTAGGTACAAAACCAAGACCAGAGCAAGAGAGCAAGCCAGAACTACTAACCTTACCTCCCCAGCAGAACTGAAAATAATCCGCACTGAACCAAAGGATATAGCGTGTTTAACTATATCTCTCATGGATTACCGCTGAGGTAACGCCCAGTCTGCCCCCTCAGCCCCGGGGTGAGGATAGTGAAGTGGAAGGAACATCTCACCACGTATCTAAGCCAGGAGACACAGCGTCCCATATCTGCTGGCAACAGCTGACATTAGGAGACCCGGCATCCCCAGGCCCCTGAACAGTCTCATCACTTTGAGTGACGGCGTCTCATCTCCCAGAGCACTATGCATGAGTGAAGCTAGCCCTTGCACTAGCTCCACTCTTCTGAGGCGATGGCTAACTCCTCATGACTAGTGAGGGGTGACGGGTGACCCGACAGGGAGCTGGAGAATGCCTGAGGGTGTGAGGGACTTGCTGGGGTGTAGACTTATGAGGAGGATTAACACCCATGACCACAGGAGGCCTTGCCCGACACCTACCAACATCCAAACCTCTAGGCCTGACACAAACCATGAATTATTGCCCACCATATGACTTAAATCCTCGCCCACTGTAACAGTAATGCATGTACATTTTTGGTAATTTTATTGATACAAAAGTAAATTAGGTAGGCTTGATAGAACAGAAGCATTGCTATGTAATGTCACTTTTTTTGCTCACTTTTGTAGGATTTGGAGAAGGAACTTCTGAATAATGCAATGTGGGACTTAACAGCAGATACTATATGTAATCCATCAAGTATAGGATTCAATACGGCAGATGTTCAAGTGATGAAGAACCTTCCAGATGTATGTGTACAGCTGCTCAAAGCTGTAGCCAAATCGCCATACATGGGGACATTGAAAATGTGCTTACAGAAGAGAATTACAAAGGAACGGTAAACTCTCTTCACCATGTAGAATTCATATTTTATTACTTTTTAAAGATTATTTGCATTATTAGATCACATTCTGGGAATGTTTTACTGAATTGGCAAAATTTGCATTTCTTCATTGATGATGTTTAACCCCACTATATTTTGTCTTAACCGTGGACAGGATTCGAGATCTATGTGTTGTTAACTTGTATGACCCAGATATGCGAAATGACAGCATTGAGTTGTGCGCCACGTTGTTGGCTTGTAACCAGCTGTATCGGGCGCAGTTATTGAATCCCACTCTGCAAACCCAGGTGAGGAACCAGAGCGAGAGTCACTGTAATCGTGTCACATTACATACACTGTATGCAATCAGACTTATCAATTTAGGGGTCTCGAGTATCTCATTTCTTATCCCCTGATTTACATCTTATTTTATTCTCAT
Source organism: Allobates femoralis (assembly GCA_033576535.1). Taxonomy (NCBI): domain Eukaryota; kingdom Metazoa; phylum Chordata; class Amphibia; order Anura; family Aromobatidae; genus Allobates; species Allobates femoralis. The sequence continues at coordinate 133,279,997 of JARQOC010000005.1, forward strand.
AAGCTTCTAATATTGTGGCTCAGAGTAAAAAAGTCAACTGGAATGTTGTTAGGAAATATTAAAACACAACTTCATGGCATCTAGTTGCAATTGTTTCTTGAATAGGACACATCTCTGTATTCTGACATGTGTATTTTATGGTTAGGTCTCCGGTCTGGGATTTGCTGTTGGTTCCAAACTCCTTTCAGTGGTCTATAAAGGCATAGCTGCTGGCAGCGATCACAAGTCTCTACCATCTCTAGACATCAGCAGTAAGCGACTTGCTGACGGAATATTACAGCTCTCTTTTAATTTTGGAGGACAGGTAATTATTGTTACCACATTTTCTATTAAGGATTGTATTTAAAGTGGTTGTCCCTCTTCAACAACCTTTTTGCTCATAAGGTTACTGCTGCATCTCTGCTACATAATAAATTGTGGAGAAATTGTACACTATGCAACATCAGAAATTAACCTATTGTGTACATGTAAGTTTTTTTTAATTTTTTATTTAAAGTTTTTCATAAAGACATAAGAATCAATCAACTAAGTATAAATTTCTGGGTCTCCCTTACCCCCCCCCTCTCCTTCCTTACTCCCCTTCTCCCCTACCCCTTTTTTCTCTTTTTCTCCTCTTTTTTTATTTCCACAATTGCCTTTTCATAGGTTCTGTATTCTTTATATAAGGTCCTTGTCCAGAGGTGATTCCTAAGATGGGAAACATGTACCCTTTAGGTGTTAGTGTCCTTATTGGACTACTCCTGTGCTGCGCTCTACGGGACGTAATGTATCTCTGTATTAAGTCCTGGACATTGTACTGGTTCTTTCTATTGTTTTTACTGTTGAAAATCTCAATAAATATATTTTCTGGTCATCATAATGGGAGACCCAGACAATGGGGTTTAGGGCACTGCCCTCCGGAGGTCACACTAGGTACTACAAGTTTGTAGACACACGCCTCCTCCGCTTATAAACCCCTACCGCAGGGAACATCCTCAGTTTTAAACTTAGTGTGCTCGGAGGATCACGCTTTGCTTGCACTTCACTGCATTCTCACAGCTTACGTGATGGCGTCTGAAGACAAGGTAAAATGGTTCCGGTCGGGACCTGCGACAGTCTCCCCGCTCACCCTTGTGGAACACGCAGGTGGAGGTACCGGAGGGCCTAGAGCCTGGACACTTTGTGTTCTCCCGGTACGCTGTCGCACTCCTTTCCATCCCTCTCTGGGGGGCTCTGGAGAGTGGGAGATGGGAGCCTTGCACAGCTCCGTTCCGTCCGAGGCCTCCCTAAATGGTGCTTACAGACCGGACTGGAGCCAGCCCAGTCCGAGGCCTCCCTAAATGGTGCTTACACTCCGGACTGGTGCTGAACCCCCGTCCGAGGCCTCCCTAAATGGTGCTTACAGACCGGACCGGCACTGAGGCACTCTGTGTCTCCTTTGTGCCTGGGGGTAGTGTCTGTCACTTTATGTGTCCTGACACTCAGACCGCGCGTTGCCCTCGGGTCCGCGGATCTGGAGGTGTACCCTGTGCTGGGGTCACCCTGGCTGACCGCCCTGTGTGTCACAGGGGCTGAGGCTTTAGGCTGCGGATGTTTGTGCATGCAGTCTGTATGTGTGTTTTCACATTTCTTCCCGCGCTGCGGGCTCCGGTGCCTTCATACTGAGGCTGCTTGGAGGATGGGAAGCAGCCCGTGCGGTGACGTCATCGGTGGGCGTGTGTGTGCTCCCGCGTGTTTTCGGCGCCGCCCACGTTTTCACTGTCGGCGGCCATCTTTACTCCTCACTTCCCGGCTGGGATCTGTCTGCAGCGTGCGTCTGCACTCCAGAGGAGACCGGACACTCGCGCGGAGGTCACACACACACACCGCTTCCTCCTACCGCTTTGCTGCGGTCGGTAAGCCACAGGAATCCCGGTTTTGTCTGCACAATTTGGCTTATTTTCCCCTACTGTGGAGATGTCCTCAGCTAGGAAGCGTGCTGCTAAGGCGGCAGATGCCACCATTACCTGTGCTACATGCAATGGGACACTGGTGGAGGGGTCCTGCAATAACTGCGGACGCCCAGAGGCCCGGACGGACACTGCTGAGACGGCAGCTCCGGTGCTGTACCCTGAGGTTCAGGTGATCCCAGGGCCATGGGAAACTCAGAATAAGATCAATGAATCTCTGTTGTCCCAACTGTCCTCCATGTCGCAGTCCCTGGAGGCCCTTAATAGGAGGCTGGAAAGCCCAGCTACTCCTTCCAGTTACCCCCGGGTGTCTCCCTCTTCTGCTGTGAGACCCCTTAAGCGGGCTCGTCGTGAGGATTCACCCGAGCTCCAGGCTCTCTCTGAGGAGGAGCGTTCCTCTGAGGGTGAGGAAGATGATGGGTGCTCGACTCTCGGGTCTGTGTCTGTGTCTGAACCACCAGACGGGTGGAGGATTTGGTGTCCTCTATCAACGAGACCTTACGTCTCGTGACGCCACCTGAGGAGGTGACAGTACACCCGAAGGAGGTCTATCAATGGCTGCGGCCGGAGGCTAGACCAAGTGGCTCCTTCATGGACCACACTAACTTTGGAAGGGTGGTTAGAGCTCCCAGGTTACATCCTGGGCGGCGTTATGTCCGCAAACCCAAGGACAATCGCTTCCCCTTCTCCCAGGAGGTGCTTCAGGAGTGGTCGCAGTCCCCGAAGGTGGACGCTTCCATGACCAGAATTGCTGCACGCTCCCTTTTCTCTGCCTCTGATAGCTCCTCGCTGAAGGATGCGACTGACAGACAGGTCGAGCAACTCGCCAAGTCTTCCTATGAGGCTGTGGGGTCTTCATTTGCCCCTAATTTTGCCACGGTCTGGACCTTACAAGCGATTACTACCTGCTTGGATGGCATCTCTGACCTGGCGAGGTCCAGTCCAGAGGTCCTGGCGCTTACTGATAGGGCAAGGGCCTATGCAGATTACGCCAGGACGGCGACCCTAGAAACTGCCACTCGCTCAGCTGTGGCTTCGGCCAATGCTATTGCGATTCGCAGATTGTTGTGGCTGCGTCTTTGGGACTCAGATGCCACATCTAAGAAGATTCTGCAGAATCTTCCGTTCTCTGGTGACAGGCTGTTTGGTACCGAACTGGACAAACTGATAAAGGATTCTGCTGAGTCTAAGATTCCGCAGAATAAACCTAAGCCACGGTACACCTTTAAAAGGAACCCAAAGCAGTGGTCCTTTCGTTCCAGCTCACAGTCATCAGCTCCGTCCGCTCGCACGGACCGAGGGGGCAAGCCCGCTTCTCAGTGGCGCTCTAAGAGTCGTCCAAAGAAGCCGGCGGGGGCAGCGGCTGCCACCCCCAAACCCGCCTCTACATGACTCGCTCTCCCTTCCTGCCTCCCCACAGGTGGGGGGCCGCCTGTCTCGTTTTCAGGACAGGTGGCTACTTCACGTTCAAGATCAGTGGGTTCGAGACGTGGTCTCGCGAGGTTACAGGATAGAGCTGACGTCAAAGCCGATACCCAGATTCCATCGGTCGGCCCCATCCCCAGAAAAGGCTCAGGCTTTTCACCTAGTGTTGGAGGGTCTCCGCAGGGACGGAGTGGTGGTACCGGTGCCTTCCGGGGAGAGGTTTCGGGGTTTTTACTCCAACCTCTTCATCGTCCCAAAAAAGGACGGCTCCTTCCGCCCGGTTCTGGACCTAAAGTTGTTCAACCGTCACGTGTTGGTTCGGAAGTTCCGTATGGAATCACTGCGCTCCGTGATCGCAGCTGTGTCACAGGGGGACTTCCTAGCGTCCATCGATATCAGAGACGCTTACCTTCACGTGCCCATTGCACCGGCTCATCAGCGCTGGTTGAGATTTGCAGTGGGGGAAGAACACTTCCAATTTGTGGCGCTGCCGTTCGGGTTGGCCTCGGCACCGCGGGTGTTCACAAAAGTGATGGCCTCCATGATGGCTCTCCTGCACGTGCAGGGGCACGCCGTAATACCCTATCTGGACGACCTGCTGGTCAGGGCGCCATCGGAACACCTTTGTCGGCAAAGCCTGGAGGTAACCATGAAGTCTCTGGAACAGTTCGGGTGGCTTCTCAATATCCAGAAGTCGACCCTGGTTCCGACCCAGTCACTGACATATCTGGGCATGGACTTCCACACGGACTCAGCCCTAGTGTCTCTGCCACGAGTCAAACAGATGGCGATCCAATCAGGAGTGCAAGCAGTCCTCCTGTCACCACAATCATCCCTACGGGTGTTGATGAAGCTGGTGGGGCGCATGGTGGCAGCAATAGAGGCAGTGCCTTTTGCACAGTTTCGCCTCCGTCCTCTCCAGCTGGAGATTCTTCACAGATGGGACAAGAGGACGATCTCTCTGAATCGGCTGGTGGCGCTTTCCCAACCGACCAGGGATTCCCTGCAGTGGTGGCTTCAGCCACGGCATTTGTCACGGGGCCGGTCTTTCCTCAAACCGTCCTGGTTAGTGGTGACCACCGACGCCAGTCTGACGGGCTGGGGTGCGGTGTTCTTACACCACAGGGCTCAAGGCCTCTGGACTCAGTCGGAGTCGGCATTGCAGATCAATGTACTGGAGATCAAGGCGGTCTATCTGGCGCTCCTGGCGTTTCAGAAGTTCCTGTCAGGACAGCCCATCCGGGTTCAGACCGACAATGCGACGGCCGTCGCGTATATAAACCATCAGGGAGGGACCAGAAGTGCTCAGGCCCTCACCGAGGTCCACCGCATTCTATCTTGGGTGGAGGACAACGACTGCCTGATCTCCGCGGTTCACATCCCAGGGGTCGAGAACTGGGAGGCCGACTACCTGAGCCGGCAGGGGATGGACGCCGGAGAGTGGTCTCTTCATCCAGACGTCTTCCGGGACATCTGCAGCAAATGGGGCACTCCGGACGTGGATCTGATGGCCTCGCGGCTGAATCATCAGGTGCCGCAATACATGGCGAGATCATGGGATCCTCAGTCTCTGGGGGCGGATGCCCTGATCCTGAGTTGGTCCAGCTTCCATCTACCATATGTGTTCCCGCCTCTGGCTCTGATTCCCAGGGTTCTGTGGAAAATCAGGACGGAATGCAGAGTAGCCATTCTAGTGGCACCAGATTGGCCCAGGAGGTCCTGGTATCCGGACCTGTGGCAACTGTCAGGCGGACACGGGTGGGCTCTTCCGGAACGCGCAGATCTTCTCGCGCAAGGCCCATTCTTCCACCTCAATTCCAGGGCCCTCAGATTGACTGCATGGCTCTTGAGGCCTGGTTACTGACGTCCAGAGGCTTCTCTCCGACGGTAGTTGCCACTATGAATCGGGCCAGGAAGCCCGTATCCAGGAAAATATACCACAGAACGTGGAAAATCTTTTTCACCTGGTGTGCCTCGGGTGACAGGTCCCCGTGGCCCTTGTCCATCCCGACGTTGTTGGTTTTCCTACAGTCGGGTTTGGAGTTGGGCTTATCCCTCAGCTCCCTGAAGGGTCAAGTATCAGCTCTTTCTGTGCTGTTTGACAGGCGCTTGGCGCTCCTCCCGAAGGTCCGTCAGTTTCTGCAAGGGGTGTCTCGGGTGGTCCCACCTTACAGGCGACCTCTGGACCCTTGGGACCTTAACATGGTCCTGGCGGCACTACAGAAACCGCCGTTTGAACCACTGAGAGACATTTCCCTCTCTCGTTTGTCCCAGAAGGTAGTCTTTCTGGTGGCGATTACGTCTCTGAGAAGGGTCTCAGAATTGGCTGCACTTTCGTGCAAGTCACCCTTTCTGGTGGTTCACCAAGACAAGGTGGTGTTACGCCCGCGGCCAGAATTTTTGCCAAAGGTGGTTTCCACTTTCCACCTGAACCAGGAGATTGTTTCCCATCATTTTGTCCCGCTCCCGTTCATCAGGTTGAGCGCGACCTCCATACTCTGGATCTCGTGAGGGCTGTACGCATTTATGTGTCCAGGACTGCCTCCTTCCGGAATTCGGATTCCTTATTTGTCCTGACGACAGGTCGCTGTAAGGGGTCCGCGGCATCGAAGTCAACCTTGGCCAGATGGATCAAGGCTCCCATTCAAGAGGCCTACCGGTCTTCTGGTTTGCCTCTCCCGGTGGGATTGAAGGCTCACTCTACCAGAGCTGTCGGTGCCTCCTTGGCTTTGCGACATCGAGCTTCTGCTCTACAGGTGTGTCAGGCTGCCACCTGGTCCAGCCTGCACACATTCTCTAAGCACTATATGGTGCATGCCCATGCCTCTGCGGATGCTAGTTTGGGCAGGCGGGTCCTCCAGGCGGCGGTTGCCCACCTTTGAGGGGGACCATGTGTTATCCGTCTTTTGAGGAACTATTCCCGCCCTGGGGTATTGCTTTAGGACATCCCCATTGTCTGGGTCTCCCATTATGATGACCAGAAAAAAGAGAATTTTGTTTACGTACCGTAAATTCTTTTTTCTTTAATCATCAATGGGAGACCCAGCACCCACCCAGTTGTTCCGTTGCATGTTCTGCAGTTGATCTGTTCCCTGTTGGGACAGTGTTATCTGGGTTGTTGAGCCGTTTGTACACGGTTTTCTTCCCGACGTTTCGGGTGTGGTTTATTGGTCTCCTCGCAGCTTATGGACCAAACTGAGGATGTTCCCTGCGGTAGGGGTTTATAAGCGGAGGAGGCGGTGTCTACAAACTTGTAGTACCTAGTGTGACCTCCGGAGGGCAGTGCCCTAAACCCCATTGTCTGGGTCTCCCATTGATGATTAAAGAAAAAAGAATTTACGGTACGTAAACAAAATTCTCTTTTTACTGAAAAAAAAAAAAAAAAAAAAAAAATCAACCAAGTATGTAGAATCGTAAAAAAACACGTAATAAATCATGGACCTTCCTTATCATTACTCCAGACGGTTAAGAAAGAGAGTAACCGACAATAGAAAAATGAGAACTTAGGAAAAAAAAAAAGTGAGGGTAAAAAGAAAATCAAAGGGCAGGGTAGGATGCTGGAACATCAGAGTGAAGCGTTTCCTCTCCGGTCCGGGACCTCTGCCATTGAGTTTTTATAACTGCCTGTGAATATTTACAAGTCTAGACCATCCCCTATTACTCGACATTCTCTATATGTATCCGACGGCTGAAACTGCATCCAATTATACCACGTATTATGAAATCTCGTATGTGAGTCATGAATTGAAGACGTCAAGTCTTCCATGGACTTGAGGTCTTTTAGCTTTAATATCCACATTAAAATCGGTGGACATGTCGCCGTCCTCAAGAAGATCGGGATACAGGCCCGTGCAGCCATCACCAAGAAGCTCAGTGAAGAATGCTTGTAACTTTTAATAGAAATCCCGGAATGTTGAAGCAGATACTGACCGGGACCTAGTACACCTTCATAGCCCTTGACCTCCCAGTTGATCTCATTCACCTTGGACCAAAAAGGGCCAAGAATTCTGCACTCCCAAAAGATATGCAGAAAAGTACCCTCAGCCTCACCACAGCTCCAACACAACGGATCAGTAGATGGGAACATTTTATGTAGGCGTGAAGGGACCCTATCCCATCGTGTGAGTATTTTATAGTTTGCCTCCTGGAATCTCGAGCTTATCGAGATGGCATGAGCCAAAGTGTATATCCTAGTTCTTTGTTGTGGGCTGAGGCCTATTGCCAGATCTGTCTCCCATTGCAACATGCAACCACATGGGCATATTGAACCGGGGTCTAGAGATGCTCTATGATGGGGACATGGCCGTGCTCTAACGTCAATGATGTTGTTCTTGTTCTAGCGATTAGACTTAGTGATTTTCTGGAGCGTGATGCCACTACTACTGTCATTATCATTGATAGCACAAGTTTATTGCGTAGTAAAACTTATGTATAGATAATACACATTCTCAATTGGTGATGGCTACAGCTTTAGGGTATGTGCCCACAGGAAGGTTTAGTGGCGTTCAAACCGTCAGTAAACCGCTGGAAATTATCAGTTCTGAGCTCTGAAGTCTCCAGCTGTTTTCCGGCGTTTTTTTTCAGCGTGTGCACAGCGTTTTTCAGTCGGTTTTTCCGGCGGTTTTCTATGGAGGATTTTGTTCATGGAACCGATCAAAAACCGCTGAGAAGAATTGACATGTTGTATGCTGCTAAACCGCTGGGAAACCGCTCAACCGCGGGCAGATCCGCTCACATAAACCCACTATGTGTGCACAGCGGTTTCTAAATTACATAGGGTTACTTGTAAGTCCTAACGCTGCTTAGGATTTACATAAATTTAAATAAAACCTATGCTAAACCGCTGGCGGTTTTCGCTGCTAAACCGACGTTAAACCTTCCTGTGGGCACATACCCTTACACTTTTCACCTTCCTGCTCTGGTCACAAACCATGATCATGTTTTACACACTTTTTTAGTGACGTTTTCAACATTATCTTAAAAGAGAGAATATCCATGTATGATCACACCTATGAATACTGTTATTCACATTAGATGATGGTCACAGCTCACCTTCTCCTCCTCCTCCATACACACTTACTTTAGAGCAGAGGTTCCCAACTCCAGTCCTCAAGGCACACCAACAGTGCAGGTTTTCAGGGTTTCCTTAGTATTGCACAGGTGATAATTGAATCACCTGCACTGGGGATGATTCCAATTTCTAAGGAAATCCTGAAAACCTGCACTGTTGGTGTGCCTTGAGGACTGGAGTTGGGAACCTCTGCTTTAGAGCATGCCTATAATACGTTTCCTTAGAGCTATTGAGTCCATCTTTATTCTGGCAGGGCGAATCAGATTTCGGAAATCTCAAGTACATGTTACTTATTTATTCCTTGCATATTTGATGCAGTGTCAAATCTGCAGAATCTGTTTTTTTCAGCGATTTTGCAGGGTTTTCCACCCATTTTAAAGATTTGGTAGAAACTATATAAAATGCTAACTTTTTTAGGTAGCATTTTCAGTACACGAGGCAATTATTTTTAATGCTGAAATGTCTTCAGCTAATACTTAACATGCGCACATACCATAAGGATTATTTTCTTTCTCTGCAAAATAACAGAAATAAATGTAGCATTTTTCCAATATGTAATGTTTACAGATTATGACCATGACCCTCGCAGTTAATTACGCAGTGTCATTACTCTCCTCTGTGAACCAGCTATTAAATTGCTATTATTTTTTTCTAATACTATATTGTGGTCACTATAGGAGCAATGTTTAAAAAAAACAGTTGACAAAAAATGAGCAAACTGAGTTGGTGGGGTTACACGTCCCGATATCGCGGCGATATCGGAGGCAACGGGGCGGGAGTGCGCATTTTTTCAGCCCTTTTCCCGATATCGCATCGGCGGTTTACACGCTGCGATATCGGGAAACAACGTCCCTCCGATGTGTACGCCCACCAACCCAGTAACGACCATTTAACACATCGGAGTTGGGCTGTCACACGCTGCGATGCTGCTACAACGGCCATGCGATATCGGGGAGTTACTCTGATATCGTTTTGGCATCGTTCCTGCATCGCGTTGTACACTCAAACCGTACAACGCGCACACGATATCGGGTCCAACTCGCGACCCACGTGACCTTTTGTCGGAGTTGGGTCGGAGTTGGACGCCGATATCGCGGCGTGTAAACCCACCATTACTGTGTGGTGGAGCCTTACCCTATGACTTTACTCTGAAAAGGAGAATGTATTTATCATTTTCAACCTTTTACTCAGATAAACTAATTGCCCACTCTTCTCCACAAATCCTTATTCTACGATTGTGCTGTGTGTTTTATTGCAGTGTGAAGAACTGGTTAGCTTGCTGCTCAACACGTTGGTCCTAACCGTGCCCTTGTCTGGGAGCGCGCAGAGAAACTTCATTAAGTTTTCTCATGGAGAGTATTTCTATAATCTATTTTCTGAAACAATTAACAAGGAGCTGTTAAAGAATTTGGACACAGTTGTGCCACATCTACTCAAGTCATCTGCAGAAAATCCCAAAATGGTAACTAAACATTAGCATAGTAATATAAAAATCCTCACCTACAACTGGGAGTGATAAAAAAAATCCTAATATTTAGTTATACACAGACTGCTATAATACAGGGTCACCCTAGTAATGTAGTCTGCAAGAAAGCCTTTGTGGGTATGGGATATTTAACCCTTTCTGCAACAACCGATGTTAATTTTTGTTTGAACTTCATTTTTTAGTTTCCTTCTTACAAGTAATATTGATTTTTTTTTTTCTGGTCATGCGCACTTCTCTAAAGCTGAGTGTATGCGTCCCGGCTTCAGAGTAGCGATCATGTCAGGAAGTGCGGTGACTTCTGATCATGCGCAGTGAGCCTCTCTGAAGCCGGTACTCATACACCTGGGGTCAGAGAAGGTCAATGATGAGAGATGCAAAGCAGCGCACATGCACTGCTTTGTATGACGATTCAGATGACACTGGCTGTGTAAAGCATGTTATCACACCCACAAAGGTGTGACAACATGCAAGTGGGCTGACTAGTTGGGAAAACTAACACCCACCCGCCTAGTCAAAGCCATAATTATCATCTCGTAAACTGTGTTTAGAAATACTTTTTCTAAAGATTTGTGTATGGATTCTACTATATGAAGGGAGTGTTGGTGCAGGGATTATAGATCTGGGCACAGAACTGCTCATGGTTCAGGGTGCACAGGGGATCTGGTAGGGTCACTTTAAAAAATAACTAAAAGTCATATGCGCTCAAATGCTAAGACATGCTTATTTGAATATAGAATAGCTTTACAGCTAATGAAATATGAAAAATGGAGACACATAGTACATATGACCATGTGTATGACCGCCTAGTAGCCAAGTCAAGATGTATCTGGGGTGCCCCTGTGGGTCCCGTCGCCACAGAGGTACTGAATCCCTGTTAGGGTGAAGTATCCCACTCACTGGTGAGGGGAGTACAGACTGTTGCCGAGACACCCAGACCACACTAGAAACGATTGTAGTGGGGAAGGGAGTTAGAGGGAGCACTTTGGGAGGAGTGAGGTAAGAAAGAAGACACATAGATGACGTGGGAGACGTGACAAAGGGTGTAAGTAGAGAAAGAAACATCTAGAATGTAGGAGATGACAGTGAGAAGAAAGACAGCTAAAAGAGAGAGTGACAGCTGAGGAGAGGTTGTAGAACAGCTGAGGAGAGACCGTTGAACACCAAGGTCGAGTTGGAGGACAGCTAGAGAATATATGCCTGAGAAGTGTCCAGAGGACTGGAGCAAGTGAGAGCTCGTCCTAAGGCCGAACCCTAGAGCAGAACATCACCCAAATGGCTTCAGGAGAAAGAGGGGGTCCCAGAAGCATGGGAAGTGAGCAATCCACCCGTGGGACTCGCATCCATTGTCAAGGGGCATCGGGAACCCAAAAGACTAGTAGAGAAGACCAGGCTCAGCTAGCAAACCAGAGGCTGTGCCACTTCCAAGGTGACACAGTCGACAATCGCACACATCTGCTGAAAAGGTGGCAACCATAGGGCTAAGGGGCGACACTTACAGGAGAACCCCTAGGAAAAGCCCACAGTCACTGGCGCAGAGCTCTGTTTGGCTAGGCACAAGGCAGGAAGGGCGAAGCAAGCACTGTGTGAGACGACCTGGAAAGGACAGAGAAGCGGTGCCAGTTACATACCATCCTATTACCAGTGAGTAGCTGGATCCCTGCCTCCGAGACCCCAGTGCTCAGCGGGCTGTTCCACAAAGACTGTGAGTAAAAGAACTAAAGACTGCAGCCCACTGTGTCTGAACTTTCTTACATGTCAAAAGCACCAGAAACACTACTACCAACTCACTTGGGTACCTTCAGCTGCCCTAGGCGTCAGCCATACCCAAAGAGGGTTTAAGAACATTGCTGCCTCCCAACCATCGGCCCCTAGGAAAACTGTCGAGCAGTGGTGTCATGTGTAAATTAACAAGTATCCCAAAGTCCAGTCATCCCTGTCCAGAATGAACCCCCCATGCCAAGTCCCTATCTCTAAGAGCGTGAGCCACCCACACCGCACTTTGATGACACGCCAGGGTCGTCACAGAGCTGGATCTCGGTCCCTGTGATCTTCGTGATGAAGCCTCAAGAAAGCCCTATTCTGAGTATCCTAAGGCCCTGGAGGGGCACGTTATATCCCCTGTATTGGGTCCTAACCTACTTTTTATACCTGTATTATAAATCCATTTTTCATATTTTGTTAGCAGTAAAGCTATTCTTTATTCAGATAAGCATGTCTTAGCATTTTGAGTGCAGCTGACTTTTTGTTACTGTGTATGTTGCTTCACCGTTGCACCAGTACACACTAGGATCGAGAGCCACAGTTTTTCTTGTTTAGGTTCTCTTTAAAAGCTCTTCTCTAGTAAGATTAAAAATTTTACATATTTTCAAGGGTTTAATTCAAATAATGTGTGCCCCCCATTTTGAACGATTCTGCCAACATACACACTGGTCCCATTTGCATCTCCAAATTATGGCTACCACAGTCTTATACAACACAGACAAAAGTTTTTTCTTGTTTTTAAATGAATATCGGACATGCCCCCTCCTCCCTACTATTGCCCTTGGATGACCCAGCACAAATGACATAGACACCATGTCTATTTAATATTCACCTCAAAATAATTAATTGCATAGGGAAGTTTGAGTCTGTGCTGGAAGACAATACAAAATCAAGGTGTTCAAGTGATCGTCATGTTATGTACATGGACGTCATACATTGGGAAGGGCTACACAATCGCACATGAGTATCCTATGCTTTAGTCTTAGTACCCATGCAGTACTGCTCCTGCTGTGAGCTGTGGGGAATTCTTAATGTATTTTATTTCCCATTTTCGTGTAAATTATAGTGACTCTATAAAGCTTGGCCCTGTTAATCCAGCCAAGTCATGAATAGCAAAATTACAGAACAGACTTAAAAACACTAAAAGTCACGATATTTTTGCGCAGTTATGCACTGTGGAAAATGTTCAACTTCGAAATACTAGAAAGCTGTCATAAAGTGTCTATTTCTGTTATTAGGTATCCTTTGATGCAATTTTAATACATGAGATCAAAGTAACAAATTTGATTATGTATTTTTTTTCCATATTATCATGAAGGTGAGCTCCGTATTGAATGGCATGCTGGACCATAGCTTCAGACAGCGAACAGTCCATAAGCAGCAAGGCGCACAGTTGGTTAACGCAGTGCTTAAAAATTGGATGAAACTGGAGAGCTGGTGGGCACCAGACTCTGCCCCGGAGAGCAAGATGGCAGCCCTAACATTACTTGCCAAAGTACTGCAGGTATTGGAGACAAAAAGTGACCCATTCACTATGATTTGGACTGTACACACATATTATTTTCCCATCCATATGTGCCCAAGTCTTTCTTTGCAGTTAGATACAGAGCAGTACTCCAGTTTCTGTGCTGTGCTTTATTTTTTTTATTTTTCAAAGATTGCATATAATTAGAAGAAAAAAACTCAGTCATAAATCTACCAAAAATATCCATTTTATTGGACATGATTAAAAAATAGACAGAAGGCTGACACATAACAAGTGTGATGATATGTCAGATAATAAGGCAGACGGTAGTGTAGACGTCATTTACACATAGGACATCGCTATAAAACCTGATGACCAAAACAATAAGGGCACATTTGGTGGGTGCAGTTAGTGTAACACATCACCTTTTGGCTAATTTTTTCCCTTACATATTTGATCTCATTGTGTTTAGCTGTCAGGCTATTGGGTATAACAGTGATGTCCCATAGATGTAGATTCATCCACTGTGCTCATTGTCTTTTTATACTTATTGCATGATTGTCTTACAGTTAGGGCCACGTCACACGGTTCAATCTTGTGAACGATACCGCTTAAGCGATCCGTAATTTTGATCGTTTGAGTAATATCGTTTGTGCATTGTTGCGTGTAAACGGGCGATTTATTTAGTGAAAAATCGCTTGATTGTTTGGTTGAAGATTTGTGAGCAGGACCTCAAATCCATCGTTCAATTAACCTGCTGCATCGTCCCGTGTGACACCTCTCAAACGATCTTTTTCTCCACTTCGCCTATTCCTGACGCTGAATAGTGTCGATCGCTGAGTAGTGCGAACGATCGCTGGCGCGTTGCCAAATTTAACATAGTTAACGTCATCTATGCTTGTGACACCGCACAAACAATATCAATAAATTGTTCTATCGATCTCCATCACGTGACTTTTCAGGCGATATTTTTCACAAGATTGATCCGTGTGACGTGGCCCTTAGACTCTGTGGCTGCATGCTAAACCCCTATAAATTTACATCTGTTTTAATCTAATTTCCTCCTTGTCTTGTACTACATTATATCTAATATGAATCTCACAATGCCCTTACAGTGCTGGCACATGAATCAAGCAGGTGGACAGTACAATTGAGAATCCATGTAATGCTTCTCTCTCTTTTTTATTTTCTCAGATTGAGTCTTCTGTGTGTTTTGATACAAACCACCCAGCATTTAATGACGTTTTTAAAACCTACTTAAGCATTCTCCTAGATCAGAAGCTTGGACTGAATTTGAAAGTATGTCAACCTATAAGTACACCCACTGTCTCTTGCTCTATTCAGACTGTATTCTTTTCCGATAGGTTTTCTTTGCTTTTTTTACAGTCATAGTATTGTTTCTAGTTTAACAAATCAAGGCAATGTTACATTACTGATTTTGAGAAACAAGAATGCACTGTGAAACATGGTGACTTTACTATGTATTATGCAAGTAGAGCAAAGGAAAATAACCTTGTGATCATGTGATGAGAAAAGTCTATGGGTGCAAGTGAAACATCTCATTGCACTCTTCACACATCCGATACAAGACGAGACTGGCAATGGATGTGATTTAGAGATTAATCTCCCCCTCTCCTCCGCAGCTTTGATCCAATTTCAGGATTAGATCACAGTAGGTGACACTCGGCTCACACTCCCAGCAGAGCCTGAGCTGAAAGGCATTAGCATATCGCATCACTTGCGATACGATACTCCAGCCTAATACATACACTCTTATCTTCTAGTAAGGTTTATTTTGGTATGTTCATACCCTCTCCTCACCAATGGCCATGATATTTATACCATTAATTGAGATCCATAATAGATGTTATGGGTCATGGAAAACTGAAAGCCTTGATCCTAGTGCCCATACACATAGTATAGCAGTCTGCTGGCTGTTTGGCTGACTGCCCGATCTCCTGACTCACCTATACACATAAATGCCATCTCAGTTATATGTAATTTTAATGGGAAGAGGCAATAATGACTCGCCCCTGGCGGGGACCGTGGGGTACTCGGAACCGGGCCCTCTCGTTGTCTTCTGGGGCTGCGGATGTCACGGTGGCGTGACCCGGTCCGTGATCGCCTCGTCGGGCGAGCAGTTAAAAAAGGGGAATTGGAAAAATCGAGAAAATAAAATAAAAATAAAAATAAGTGTCGTGATGCCACCCCTGGAATGCGGCCGGGATAGCCGCTGCTGCAGTCGGGACCTCTGTGGATGATGGAAGTAGCAGCGAGGATGGTTTCTACTCTGCACGGAAGAGCAAGTCCCCAGGGCAACCGTAAAGTCTATTGTAATGCAGGGCTCGTCGGGGGTGTAGGGTTCACAATTTAATCAGGCAGTCTCCTGCTGCCGTTTAACAAAATCAGTCTATTTCCCTTCAGACGCAATAATCAGTCTCACACAGCATAGAGCTTTTAACCGGGTTTACTCTCTTGCGCAGCCGATGGTTAGTTTACAGACAGTACAGTGGCGGCTCAGGTGTGGTCTAAGCAGCCGGGATGGCTCATCAAAATCACCCCCCTTTGTGCTCCTTTCATAGGCCTTTTCGGTCTGTCCGCACGCTAGCTACGGTCCAGTGGCCACGGGCCTAATACGGTGGCATTCCTTTCGCTGCACTGGAGGTAGCGGGACATAAAGACCTCACTGGAGTTTGTGGTTGAAGCTTCCTGGCCACAGTCCCTCAGTGTCCCCGCTGATTCGAGCACACCTTAGACTCCTTCCTTCTCTCACCACGGTCTACAGCCTGGGACCCGGACAAGCCTCAAGGTGGCACAGGCCGCTGGGTCCGTGTCCTCTCAGTCCTGTATGATGGTATTCTATCCTCTCCCTCTGACTGAACTTGGCTCTGGTGTCTCTCGGCTGACTAGTCTCTCTGAACTTGGTGTTGTGTCCTCTTGTTACCTCCCCTAACTGGGTCCTGTCCTAACGTCTCCACCCTCCACTTTTCTCCTCCCGACACCCCGTTGCTGGGCATAGAGTCCCTAGTCTTGGGATTGGAGTGTGTTGGGTGTGTGTTTGGGGAGACCAACTTACCAATCCAGGCTGCTGCGCCATCTAGTGGCAACTGGTCCGCAGGGACGCACAAAAACAAAGATCAGGCATTTATGGGCCCATCCATATGAGATCACTGGTGGTTACTCCTGTTGCAATCTCCAGTTTCAAACACCTTTATTCTAATTTTTTGGAGACTCAGCATCTGTGTCTCGATATTTAAGGCTGTGTTGTGGCTCACTGTTTAGTGATGCTTTGTGCCACATGGGGGCTATTAAAGCGGCATATTCGTGAAAGCCTTGGCAGATTTCACTTCAATTACTGCTGTTAAAGCCTGCCTTAGCTAGTCATACACACTAGATAAAAGCCAAACACGTGGACTTCAAAGAAGAATAATACATAAAAAAGAGGGCTCGAACACCTTTAGTATAAAATACATTTTCAGGTGCACAAATACGGTTATGTAGCTAGCTAATATACAGACATATACCAATACGATGCTTCAACACACTGCGATTAAGGAATACATGAACTTCACTATTGTTGTAAATGCTCTAAAACGTAAGGTACTTGGCTAGTGTTTTTTGATCAAAGAGTATAAAAGCCATCCAAGCACGTCAAGGTGTACCTAAATATGGATGGTACGTATCACTAATGTCCTATCTCTCCATGTGCAAACCAGGTATAGCTCTATATTAACACCTTGTCTGGAAAGATGTATAGATAAGGGTGCTGAGCCCATGAGGGGGCCACTGCCCCCAATGAATACTACAGAAAAGAAAAAATAGGGCCCTCACACGTTTAGTATTAAATTAATGTACAGGTGCACAATATACAGTGGCTAAAATACAGACACATATGAAGTATTTCACAAAGAAACAAGAGGTGTACCCACCGGTACTAACATTCTTTTATTTCTTCATGACGTGAACTTTAACGCATGAATTTGCAGGGAGGTGCAGGAACACACAGACAATGGCCACTTCACATTCATTGGTGCTTCAACGTTAGGATCCGTTTCTTCTAATTTTGTCTTGTCGATATACAAACACATCCATACACCATGTGTAATATCACTGTGATTAATAAATATATGAACTCCACTATTGGACTCCCATTCAAATGAGGTCATGCTCGGCACATGGAAAGGTACCATCCATATTTAGCTACACCTTTATGTGGTTGGATGGCTTTTTATGATAAAAAAAAACAAAAACATCCAAGTTCTGATACATTACATTTTTAACATTTTCAGCAGTAGTGGAGTTTATACATTCATTAACCCCATTGTGCTGACACATAGTGTATGGATATGTTCGTTGACGTATAGTCTGTCTAATTCGTATGACCTCAGTGCCAAATGTCGGGAGAGAATAAAAGTATCTGGATATTGGATTTGTCTAATGTTATTTTCCGACCTGAAGATACATTGCTGCCAGAGGTATTTGGCAGTGTCATTATTTATTGCAGTGTAGGGAGGGATGACTGATAGCTACGTCCATTGTCAGCTTTTTGTTGGTTTATGCTTCCATTATTTGTATGCCATTGACTTTCTGTAGTAAGGGCTTATTTACAGGCCTTTATATATACATCAGCTGTTTGTTACCGGGAGTCTTATGGCGGCAATTCTTGATATGATTGTGGGTCTCCAGACCAGAACGAATTACCTCATAGACATATATGATTATTTTAGTTCTGGTCAGGAGCCCTACATTCAGACTAGGAATTATGAGTGTTAGGGTAAGTTCACACTTACCCGGCGTGTTTGTCGGCGGCAGCTGGCGGGTCCCGCCAGGAAGCTCCGGCGCCGTCCACCGGCTTCCTGGCGGGTATGTGCGGGCGGTATCCGGCGGCTGCCCAGCGGGTTCTCGGCGGCGATTCTGCAGCGGCTGGAAGCAGCACATGATTCTGCTTGCAGCCGCTGCAGAACCGGCCGGTTTTTAGAACATGGTCATTCTTTGCTAACCCGCTGGGAAACCTGCGGGTTAGCAACGGATGACGCTGGGTAACCGCCGGTATGTGCACAGCCTTGGGCGGTGTACATTAGTTTTAATGTTAATCCAAACGCCGGTTTGGATTAACATAAATTTAAATAAAACTAATGTATGCAAAACGGCGGTTTACACAGGTAAAACCGCCGAAAACCCGCCCAGTGCGCACATACCCTAACACTGACAATGTAATATGGCTGTCATAACTTCAAGTGAATAAGCTGTAATGCAATCTGAACATCATATATTTTTTTTTAATACTCAAAATGGTAGTGTGGTATATTGCCCTTTAATCCCTGCAAGTTGATGGAAAAGAATCGAACTAAAAACCTCTTTGAAATCAATGGGTACATCATGGTAAACATTTCTAAATTTTCTGTGCAAACTCCAGCATCAAGCTAGCTATGCACAATGATATCTGGTGGATGGATGCAGCGGATATAAAGGTGTATAGGTGTATACACTCCTTTTTTAAATTTTTTTTATGACCGCTTTCTGACCTGTAAGAACTCATACCCAGGAGAATAACTTCAGAGTTTTCTCCACCTTTAATGTCCCCAGCCTGTGTACAAATCCAAAGAAACAAACTGAAATCTTCTTGAGGACTAAGATAATTGTGTAGACTCTTTATATCCACTATAAATCTCCTGAATTTCCTATGTACATGCATCCTTGAGAGTAATGATTATAGAATTTTAGGTGGTTGGGGAGCATATCATTATATCACAGCTCACATACCCAGTAAGAAGATCTTATAGTATGTCAAGCTTTAGCTTCAAAATATGTTGCAACTTATAATCTCTAAACCCTTTTTTATTAATATTCTGCTCTAATCCTCTTGGAGTGTCTTCATGTTATCTTCAGTGTATTCTCTAGAGTCAAGCTTTACTTTTACCAACCTAAAAGAAGAAAGATTAAGCCAGCTAAAAAATTCTCTTGATCAGTTGTTGCCTAATTTCCAATT
The DNA here is from genome assembly GCA_033576535.1 of Allobates femoralis. Lineage (NCBI taxonomy): Eukaryota > Metazoa > Chordata > Amphibia > Anura > Aromobatidae > Allobates > Allobates femoralis. Next base: position 133,299,122 of record JARQOC010000005.1, read on the forward strand.
TCAATGAATGTCTAAATCAATGTTTAAATGGACTGTGTAAGAAATGAATTGTACTTGGTAAGAATGATATGTAAAATCAGATTCATGAATCTGAATCAAAATCACATGAGTAAGAAGACAAAATAACTCCTACAGAATGGAGGATAGAACTAATCAACAGCACATGTGATAAAGACTTGGGTATATTAATCACAGACTGAGCATGAGTCAGCAGTGTGATGCAGCAGCAAAAAAGGCAAACACAAGTCTGGGATGTATTAACAGAAGCATACAGTCTAGATCACGTGAAGTCATTATTCCCCTCTCATCCTCTTTGGGAAGACCTCATCTGGAATAAGAGGAGACTTAAAGGGAGTCTGTCAGCAGGTTTGTGCTATGTGAGCTGAGGACAGCATGCTAGAAGGGTAGGAAACAAAAATCTGCCACTCATCGAGCTCTGTGCTATTGGTTACGTAAACTAAAGGCTTTATCGCCTGGTGATTACGGTTACAGGACTACTTTGTTACACGCATGGCACTCCAGCACACCCCCTTCTGTGATTAACACCTCACTGTCAATGCACAATCTCTCTTGAGAGCCTGGTTTTAGCCAGGGCAGTTCTCTAAGCTCTGCTGTGTTTCTAAAACTAAATCCTTTTATTGTGTCAGAAGGACTTTAGCTAGTAATTTTAGTGATACATCATTGGATCCAGGGTTTCTTTGGTTAAATAATGTTGCTCTCAGATGAGGTAGCAAAAACCTGCTGACGGACTTCCTTTTAATAGTTGTCTAAAATAATCTGAAGGGATGTCACAGTGTAGCGGGATCATCTTATTCTATTTATACATTGAAACCCGAGCAGCAATGGGATGAAACTGGAAGGGAGAAGAAATAGATTAGATTTTAGAAAAAACTTTGACAGTGATTAGTTAGTAGAACAGGTGGTCACGAGAGGTGGGGAAACAGAGGCTGGACAGACATATGTCAGGGATGATTTAGTGAATCCTGATTTGAGCAGGGGGTTGGACCAGATGACCCAGGATGATTTGAGCAGGGGTTGGACCAGATGACCCAGGAGGCCCCTTCCAACTCCACCATTCTATGATTCTCTCATTCAGTGTTTTTATTCAGAAAGAAAATAACCTTGTTTTCATATTTACTGATGTTATGTATATCTTACTCAATACGCCCAAGACTTGTTTTTTACTTATTGTACCATCAGAAACAACTCCATTCCTAAATCCAGCCACCTCTGCATCCACTGTATCTGTTTTGGGAAGCTGAAAGTGACCTTTTATTTCATCTGAAAAAAAAATGTCGTATTGGTGTTATAAACAGCTATTTGTAAGATTCACTGAAGTTACAATAGGAAGAGACAGCTAGTTCCAGACCATTGACCCTTGTCTATGATCATTGTTTTAACATGGAAAATTGCATTTTTTTCTAGTTATTCAGGGCAACTCCTATTTTTCTACAGATTTTCCTCCCATCAGCTGAGTAACCAGGAGCTGCTAGAGATGAGTTGGTTGCACTGCAGATTATGTTGGCGCTATATATATAAAGATTATTATTATATTATTAAAAAAAAGCATACCTCTGACCATTCTTCATGTAAAGAAGGTATAAATCCTTGTTGGGAAATAACTTGTTTAAATTAAGAAATCCTGTGTGCTGCTTTTTATGCTATGTAGGAAAAGTGACAGAAGTTAATTCTGGTTAGTGTAGCCCCCTTTCCCTCCAGTCATACAAGCTCCTTTAAAGCACAGTGTAAGGACTTATTCAGACACCCAATATTCTCTTATGACTGCTTTCTGTGGCTTTCAAGGATATCACTATTACCTGTGATAGTCTATAGGGCCATTTACATGTCCATGATTTTTTGTGGACAAAGCAGTCCGGGTCATTCCATGTCAAGTGAACCAATGATTATTACCTCTATATTTTTAATTCTTTTGAGATTTTGTTATTTGATAATAGCATGTCAGACAATGCAAAATGTGAAGAGAAATTTTTTTTTAAAAATTTATTTTTTTTTAAAATGATTTTCAAAGTTCGGAAAAAGTGTGAATTTCGCTGTTGCCTGCCTTTACGTTTCTCCTCATAACTCAGGCTAGGAATAAGATAGAGAGACAAAATAAACACCATTCTACTCAGAACTATACAGGCTTTCATCAGATATGTCACAAGAGGATCTTTGTTAATATTTTACCCATGTGATCGCAAGCGCAAAACTTTAAAACGTATTTCCGAAAAATCGGCGCGCTTTAAATATTTCAAAAACTGCCCATGTGTCTGCTTTGCTCTTAGCCACATCTGTACCAAATTTCAAGTTGGGATCGCAATGGGATCATATTTTAACATATTTTACTAGTAATAGCGTCAACGGGTCATTCCATATCAAGTGATCTAAATATGAATATTTTTTTTTACCTGACGTCTTTAGATTTTTTTTTTTTTTTTCCTTTTATGAAGTACTACTTTAGTTAATTACAAATTAAAAGTTTGGAATTTTTTTCTTCATCAGTTAATTTTTTACAGATTTTTAAAGTTTAAAAAAAGGGTGAATTTTGGCCTGGTACGACTTTAAATTTTTTTATCTCGGGCTAGAAATAAGATAGAGAAACAAAATAAACACCATTCTACTCAGAACTGTCCAGGCTTTCACCAGATATGTCACAAGAGTATATTTGTTAATTTTTATTTTTTACCCATGCGAATGCAAACGCAACATTTTGAAACGCATTTCCGTAAAAACGTTTTAATAAAAATTTTCCAAAACTGCCCATGTGTCTTTTATGCTCTTAGCCACATCTGTACCAAATTTCAAGTTGGGATCGTGATGGGATCATATTTTAAAATATTTAACTATGGTTAATCTCATTTTTATTAAATTTTGACAAAACATATGAAAGACATACATTCAATCTTTTAACAAAATCTTGAGACATATAAAATATACAAAAAGAGAATTCACAAAGTTATTAGTAACTTTAAGATAAGCTGCAAATTTACTTTTGCGTTTATCTCTGGTGCAATATATACTACAATCTAAATATAATTCCAAACACTCAAGTATACAACCTTTCTCAGGGTTTTGAGATGTTCTGATGTCAAGGGGACAAGCTGCCCCAGCAGAATGATTTTTATCACTTGGCCCCTTCTAACAGGTTGACCACGTAAGTGGGTCATTACCCGTTGAGGCCTAGTTGGAATAGTCTATCGACTGGTGTACCGGAAAGGAAGGCCGAAATATTAATGATCTACTCACAGCTCAGAGTTTCCGATACCTGTCTAATGTTCACTAGAATTCTGAAGGTATAGGTGTAGAAAGGAAATACCTAGACTGAATGTATCAGATGGGAAGAAAAGAGAGATAGAAAAGAAGAGAGAGAGAAGAGAAACAAAAACCATTAGAAAAAGTTATACTGGGAAAGAAAAGCCACGTAAGAAAAAAAGGAGGGGCGGGACGGGTGAGGTATGGGAAGGAGAAAGGGTACTCATCCCACTGGCTCCCCATCAGCCAGAGGTCGAGCCATATTATCTGTGCTGGAAAAGATACTCCTAAATTCTGCAGAGTCGTGAAAAAGAATCCATTCAACCCAAATCCCTAAGAATTTGTTCCGAGATCCCGACGCATCAGCTGCGAGCTCCTCCATTCGATATATGTCCATCAATTCTTTGAACCAATCAAGTAGAGATGGAGCCCGGCTTGATTTCCAGAACCTCGGGATCACAGCACGAGCAGCCGAGATGCAAAAGCGGAGAATATCCCTCTTCTGTAGCCCAATAGGACCTGGAAAAATGGATAACATTGCCGATTCTGGGCAGCATTCGGCTTGTTTACCTGTTATCCGGGCGTATGCATTGAAAACCTCAGACCAGAACTGCCGGATTTCCCCACAACTCCACCAAATGTGTATCATTGTACCCTTCTCTTCCCACAGCGCCAGCAGGTATCAGGGGTTCCAGGGAACATGTTCCGGAGTGTCGTCGGGCACAAGTACCATCTAGTGAGCAGCTTATAGCTTCTTTCTTGTGCAGAACAAGCGCTAGCTAGTGAGTGAGTAAATATAAAGCATTTCTGCCAATTAGCTTCTGAAATGCTACACCCCAATTCCCTCTCCCAAGCACGTTGGAAGTAAAGGGTGCCCTGCTCTCTCATGGACCCTAAGGCCTGGTATAGAACTGATATTTTGCGCCTCGGTGGAGCCTCCAGTTGGAATAACCTCTCCAATACGTTGGGCGTCAATCTTACCCTGCAAGAGTGGTCAGCTGAATATAATTATGCTCTGTATTGGAGAAATTCGAATCACTTAAGAGGTCTCGTAGGTTCTTTGAGTTGTAGCTCTGCCATCGGGGCAAACCACCACTGGACAGAGTCTGTCCTACTCGGGTGTCATCCACAATCCGCCAACATAAAAATCTCTGCCTGTCAAATCTGGGTGGGAAAGATGGGTTGGAAAAAAGAGAAGTCAAAAAGCTAAGTCTGTCGTTTAAGCGGAGGGTTTTCGTCACTAGGTGCCATACCTTCAAGGTGTTTCTGGTCATGTCTGTCAAAGGTACTAGGTCTGTGGAGTCTTTAGGGGAAATCCAAAGCAGGTGTTTCAGCGGAATCCCCAAACCCTCTTGCTCCACCCCTACCCATTTCTTGGAGGACGCATGATAATGCCAATCTAGAGCTCTAACAAGAGAGGAAGCCACAAAGTACGCTCGTATGTTGGGTAGTCCAACCCCTCCTCTGGTCTTGGGCAAGGATAGGATATTCATTCGCAATCTGGACCTCTTGCCCCCCAGACAAATCTAAGGATCATAGATTGCATTTTGGAGAGGAAACCTCTATCCAATAGAACAGGAACTGTCTGAAAAGTATATAAGAGTCGGGGCAAGACATCCATCTTGACTACGTATATTCTCCCGAACCAGGATAGCTTTAATTGTCTATAGGAGGTAAATGCCGATTCCGCGTTAGTCAAAAGGGGTTGATAATTTAAATTGAATATTTGTTTAAGATCTTTTGGTATAAGGACTCCCAAGTACTTAATGGCTTCTACTTTCCATTTAAATGGGAACTGTTTAGATAGATGAGAAACCAATTCTCCAGGCAAAGAAATATTGAGTGCCTCGGTTTTGGAGCAATTCACTTTAAAGTTGCTCAATTGTCCGAACCGTTCAAACTCCATTAAGACCGAAGGGATGGAGACCAGGGGCTGGGAGATGTAAAGTAGCAGGTCATCTGCAAATAAGGCTAATTTGTGATGACTCTGTCCCAGCTTGACCCCATGGACGCATTCATTGGACCTAAGTGCAAAATATTTAACTATTATAGTGTCAATTCAAAAATCACAACAATCAGTCATTTTTTCACAATTGCCCGTCAATAGTTTGAATTTGATATAAAGAAACATAGTCTTGTAACATCTCAAATGAAAGCTGTTACCGTTCTGACTAAAATGATGCCTCTCCCACTTCATTATCTTATTTGTAGCCTGAGATAAAAAAATGTAAAGTCATACCAGGCCAAAATTCACCCTTTTTTTAAACTTTAAAAATCTGTAAAAAATTAACTGATGAAGAAAAAAATTCTAAACTTTTAATTTGTAATTAACTAAAGTAGTACTTCATAAAGGAAAAAAAAAAAAAAATCTAAAGACGTCAGGTAAAAAAAAAATATTCATATTTAGATCACTTGATATGGAATGACCCATTGACGCTATTACTAGTAAAATATGTTAAAATATGATCCCATTGCGATCCCAACTTGAAATTTGGTACAGATGTGGCTAAGAGCAAAGCAGACACATGGGCAGTTTTTGAAATATTTAAAGCGCGCCAATTTTTCGGAAATACGTTTTAAAGTTTTGCGCTTGCGATCACATGGGTAAAATATTAACAAAGATCCTCTTGTGACATATCTGATGAAAGCCTGGACAGTTCTGAGTAGATTGGTGTTTATTTTGTTTCTCTATCTTATTTCTAGCCCGAGATATGATAGAAAATGTAAAGCCACACCAGGCCAAAATTCACACTTTTTTAAAATTTTAAAAATCTGTAAAAAATTAACTGATAAAGAAAAAAATTCAAAACTTTTTTTTTGTAATTAGATAAAGTTGTTCTTCATATAGAAAAAAAATTAAAAAAATCTGAGGACGTCAGGGAAAAAAAATATTCATTTTTGGATCACTTGACATGGAATGACCCGTCCGCAGAAAATGATGGGGCCGTGTCCTATTTTGATCTGATCAAAACTGACTGTAAGTGTATGGGTCCATAAAAAAAATCAGACAACACTGTGTGCTGAGATCTGCGTATCGTCCGATTTTCATGGACTGTCAGAAAGGAGAGAGCGGAGAAACTTTTTTTTGTTGTTGATTTGTTTCTATGTATGAGAAAAACTGATGACCCTCAGACCAAACTCTAATCAAATGCTGAGCAAAAAATGGTGTCTTGTACTTGGAAAATACTGGAGTACTGGAGTCTGAATGAGGCCTAAGGCCAGTTTCAGATTTGCGTTTTTCAACGCAGCGTACCGAATGCAGCCAAACGCATGCGCACTGCGTTTCCTATGTTTAACATGGGAACAAATGGTGCCTGCGTTTGGCTGCGTTCGGATGCAGCCTGTTGAATTTTTTTGAGCGTTCACTGGCGCTTGTTTTATCAGCAAGCGCACAAACAATGCATGGATCTCAAAGGATCCACAGTGTCCTCCGCATGACAGCGCAGGAGAACGCTGCAGATCTCATTGAAATTTCTCCCGGTGGCCAATCAGTGGTCTCGGCGGCGGCTGGGAGGAGGAGATCTCTGCCGCTATTCTCTGCCTCCCGGCCGCCGCCGAGGACGTTGATTGGCTGGCTGGGCACCATACTGATGTGAACGCATGTGGAGATTCTGTTTGTACTGCGTTTGCATCTGCATGCCATCTGCGTGTAGACACGAACGCAACTGTGACACCGGCCTTACTTAGAAGTGAACTATTGCTGTAGAAAGCCGACATGCCTCTGCTGTGTTTGCTATTATACACATAGGATAGGAATAGTCTCAGGTTTTCTAAATACAATAGGTGTATCGTTTTTTGAGGACCACGTTTTTAATTTTTTTTCTTGCAATTTGGAAACTAAAACTTATTACGGTATAAGGAATCTGCTGGCTTCTTTTTTACAAATGAAAATCGTGAAATGGCTCATATATCGTGTTTGTCACCCACTAAAAATAATGCCTTTTTTTTTTTTTTAGATCTGATTTTACAGTCACAGGCAATTTAGACTGGAAGTGCATTGCAGGCATGTTATTGCTTTTGGACTACTTTTTTTCCAAGAGCATTGACCACTACTAGTGCACTTCCAGCTTGATTTTCCTATTATTTCTCATGGTTGGATCATCAGATCCCCAAAAAGGTAACATTGTTATTTGGTATAGATGTTATATATGGCTATGTAAAGTCATGCACTTGATTAGGATCTTATAATAACAGTGGTTCTGAAACTGATAATTTCTAAAATCATTGCATTTATTCCATGTGACAAGAAATATATCCGTTTTCTATGAACTGCAGTTTAGCTTTTTTCTGATGCAGCTTTTCTTTGCTTCACTTGTACTTTTTGCATAATCAAAAACTTGATTAATACTACAAATGATCGAGGTCAGGTGTGGCTGCATCCTCTAACAGCCATGTGACCCGGATATTCATTTTGGCTTCATTGGTTAATTGTTCAGAATAGCTTTTTATTCATTATTTAAGTAAATTATTTGAATTTAGAAAATGAATGATGTTCAGTTACAGTGATTACATTATGTATTAGGCTGCCTTCACATTTGCGTTCCCCTTCGCAGCGTTCTGCGGAGGGGATCCGCAATGTGACCGCAGCACCGCAAGCCCCTATCTTTATAATGGGAGCGCACGGTGCTGCGCTTGACTGCGCATGACCGTGTGCACCATTGCACTGCCACATGTGATCTGTGCGCAGGCGAATGCCTGCGCACAAATCACCCAGTCTCGTCCGCACCAGAAATGCAACATGTGGCATTCAAATGCAGCACCGTGCGCTCCCATTATGAAGATAGGGGCTTGCGGTGCTGCGGTCACATTGCGGATCTCCTCCGTAGAACGCTGCGGAGGGGAACGCAAATGTGAAAGTAGCCTTATCTACTATATAATTGCCGTAGGCAAAATCGTGTCGGACCCCGAAAACAAACGTGGCTATGTCACACTGTGACGTCACCACGCGCGAGCAATGGCCGCGAAGCGGCCATTGCGAGTCGCTGGCCGAAAATAGAACCAGAGGC